>OX235268.1:48402006-48547748 GCA_944472135.2 Trichobilharzia regenti
ATCAATTCCTTGCTGGCATAGCGAACAGTCTACAGCTAGGGCAAGGCATATTTCCCGGGAGATAGCTGACACAGTGTCGACACCAAACGCGGATACTAATATCTCTAAAATATTAATATCTGATTATCACACAGGTGTCTCTCACTGCATACCATATCCAAACGTAAGCCCATCCCTGACTACCACCTCAAAAATCTACCTGAAGTCTTCCTACGATCCAAAGATATTGGTAAATGAGTCTGATAACATGTATATAGAGGATACTCACGGATTATTTTACCAAGATGTTGTCCGCTCACTGAAACCACATAGCCAGTGTTTATCTATTATCCTAGTAAATACGAGATCAGTTCTAAGCAAACATTTAGCACTAAGTACAATAGCTTCTATATGCAGACCGTCATTGATTATGATCACCGAAGCCTGGTGCACAAGTGAAATCTCCAATGACAGCCTAAGGATTGATAAATACAACCTTTTTCGCGGGGACAGACGGACAGGTCGTGGGGGTGGAACACTAATTTACTGTGAACAATCCATGTGTGCAACCCAGTTTAGTAACCCAATTCTGTCACAACTCAATGACTCGATCTGGGTCGAAATAAAAGTTGTCAGAAGTAAACCTATACTTGTGGGTTGTGTGTACCGGCCCCCTTCATCCAGCAGGGAATATGATAATATGCTTAGCAATATCTTTAATGTTACAGCCAATCTTCCTTTCAGTTATAAAATTATCGGAGGCGATTTCAACTTGCCAGAAGTATCATGGTCTTCACTCCGAGGACCCCAAAGGTACGATAATCTCATAAATTCCATCGTCACAGGAGGGTGGACACAACACATAAATTCACCCACTAGATCCGCAAATATCCTAGACCTTATTTTCACGAACAACATAACGCCATCTACCGTACATGTTGGACATGAATTTCCAGGTAGTGACCATAGAATAGTAGTTTGTTCTTTTGACATCTTTCCTGAAACAAAACGCAGAGATGAAGCTGGCCAGATACCTATGAGATTGTACACACATGCTGACTGGGACTTGTATCAGCACCTAATTAGATGTTCTAATTGGGACTCGTACTTTTCGAACCAGTCCTTAGATGCAATTATCAGAATATTAACTCAATTCACGACGTCATTGCACCCGAGAAGATTCTTAACTTCAGATTCCCCCAAAGTGATTATATTCCGACATCGTTTAGAAGAAGTCTACGTAAGCACTCAATAAAATACTACAGATATCATGACTTATCGTCATTAATTGCCATAACGTCCCTTCTCAGTAGAATTGAAGAGTTGAGAAATATAGGCCTCAGAAACAAAGAAATGCAGGCCATTCATGCACCGCATAACTCAGGAGAAATAGCCAAACTTTTTAAAAGTAGGTTGATGAACTCCAAAACACCCTATCCGAAAATAATATACTTAGACGGCATTGCTTACGAAAATAATGAGGCGATATGTGAACTGTTTAGCAAGCACTTCGCCAGATTATACACCTTAGAGAACGATGAAGTCGTGGATTTCCCACGTAAAACAGACGAATGTTTAAGTGACATAATTTTCACCACACATGAGATCGATAAAGCTGTCGCAAATCTTAAGCTTAGTAACACTACTGGCCCAGACGGTATATCTTCCGTTCTGCTGAAAAAAGGTGGTAATGACATGAGTTTACTCTTACTCAAGTTATACTCAATTTCATTAAGCGATGGGACATACCCTAACTGCTGGAAGAAGTCTTATATTGTACCTATCCATAAATACGGGCCTATAGCTGATATCAACAACTACCGCCCCATCAACATCACGTCTGTAGTTTCACGTGTAATGGAAAAGATAGTTAAGACTCAAATCATTCAGTACTTGCTGTCAAATGACCTACTATCCCCATCCCAATACGGTTTCTTAAGTAGAAGGTCGTGCATTACTTGCCACTTAGATTATTTTGACTACATCACACAAAGCATTGATAATGGGCGTTCGGTAACAACATTGTTTCTTGACGTTAGCAAGGCCTTCGATAAAGTCCCACATATCAGACTCCTAACAAAACTCCAAT
This sequence comes from Trichobilharzia regenti, assembly GCA_944472135.2. NCBI lineage: Eukaryota > Metazoa > Platyhelminthes > Trematoda > Strigeidida > Schistosomatidae > Trichobilharzia > Trichobilharzia regenti. The sequence goes on from OX235268.1 coordinate 48,404,075, forward strand.
CCTACGGAATAACCGGAAATCTTCACAAATGGATAAGTTCTTTTCTCACAGAAAGAGAGCAATTAGTCAAAATCAACCACCAGTTGTCTTCCTCAAAGCCGATAACCAGTGGTGTAATACAAGGTAGTGTTCTTGGCCCTATTCTATTCCTCTTATTTATAAATGACATAGTCTCTGTAATCAAGTATGGCAAGCCATACCTTTTTGCAGATGATCTCAAGATAGTATATGATTATGGGTACGGTGATATGAGCGTCGAAAGCAAGATCCAACAAGACTTAAATGATCTAGGCGATTGGAGCGAAAAGTGGCAACTGACTTTCAACCCAGACAAGTGCGGTATAACCCACCTTGGACGCTGGAAACCGATAATGTGCCTATATATGTACGGTAAGCTCCTCTCAAAACTGAACACAGTCACAGATCTCGGGATAACATACTCAGATTTATCCTTTTCCGATCATGCAAATAAGGTTGTATCTGACTGTAAACGACTTACTGGCTTTGTACTGCGTAACTTCTACACCCAAGAAGCAAGATTAGCTATATATAGGACATGTATCCGTCCCAAACTTGAATATTGTGCTCTCCTATTTAGTAACCTCAGGACTGTAGACAGAAAAAAAATCGAAAGTGTCCAGAGATTCCTCACGAAACGCATAATAGGGTTCGACCAACAAGTGGAATATGTTGACAGGTGTGTACGTCTGAAATTAGAGCCTCTGTGGTTAAGGAGAGTGAAGTGCAACCTATTTCTACTCTTCAAAGTCATTAGGAAACACTGCTACAGTAACTCATCCATAACTTGGGAAAATATTAAATCATATCAGCTGCGAAACCACGACTACCTTGTCAAGGTGGCTACCCACAGAAAATCCATTAGGGCAAACTTTTTCACCATAAAATATTGCACTCTTTGGAACCAACTACCACCTGAAATAAGATGTTGTGAAAACCCTGATGGGTTCAAACGGAGCCTAGAAAGACACTTTAACATGTCCACCCTAGCTCGTCTAAAAGACCACAACTGTTGGTAGAACGGAAATTGAAGGCCAGTCCAGTCTTCAGTATAGTCACATACGTATATCTCGACTCTAATACTCACGCAGCGAACGTTAACTAATTTACTGATTTCTATTCTCTATAATTTTCACTAAGTTGTGTTGGTAAAAGTAACACTGGAAATAATTGTAATAGCATCCACACCTTTTAACGTTTTACATATGTATATACTAATATAATAATACTTATTAATCATGCATGTTCAATTCTTAAATTAGATGGATATTAAAATACTTAAAATATTAAAATATTTATGCATCAAATGTTCTCTTGCTTTACCACGCTTGTTTCCCTTATAACACTCAATTATTGAGCCTAGTGTATTATTTGATATACGATATCCATGCTGAAAATTCCACACTTGTACCAAAAATACAGTGTGGAATCAAGCTGAAACCATAAAAAAATAAAAAAAATATGGTTTGATTTACTCTACGGCTCCTTGTAGACTAACTACCATTCTTCAGTATACTCACACTGCAGTATTATTAACCAAATGCCAAAATTTTGTTGGTTCTGTGTTAATGTCTTTTTATAATATGTGCAGACAGGTTACTTTGCAATGTCAAATGTTTACTATATACAAGACTGTCATGATAATTTAGTACACTGAGTCCTACCAGCCGACCTTACCTTCGGTTCATACTACCTACATTGAACCCTAACTATAGTGCTTTTCTGAATCTCGCTCCACTATTCACAATATCTATTCGTTTTACTCTTTAAGGTTTTAACTTTTTATAAAGTAATCTGTTCATTAGGATGCATGCACACATATATAATATGTTCATAAAGATGTACGTGGAGACCTATTGGAAGCACTCATTAAGAAAGCTAGAGAGATGGAATATGGGGTACGAACAGTTTTGGTACCATAATAATCATAGTCTCAGAGCCTAACATCAAAAAAGGAGGGAGGGTGGCGCTAGCTGATCAGTAGATATGGTGGTGGTCACTAAGGTGAATCGCCCCATTCTGCAGGAACAGCAATATGCAATTTGAAGGGTCGAGATGGTTCTACCTTTAAATATATACCATTCGCCCAGCCTATTGTTGAGATGCGACCATTTGGGATCTGCAAAGATTTACGGGATATCTTATAAATTAACTTGCTATCCATTGTCAGATCTTTAAATACCACTTCACAATGTATTATCTAATTCATTTTCTAATAAAGTTGTTAGCCACGTCTCGAAAACCGTTAATGCCCAGCTCTTGCTACGCTCAGGCTCACGCTGTTCCTTGAAGTTTTCAGAAACGCTTAGTAATAACTGACGCGAAAACCAAAACACCAATTGGTGACTCGAGGATTCTTTATTGTTACACCAACATATAAATCACGTATGACTAAGGTCTGTGAACAAATATTACAATAATAAATCACAAGATTACTTCTGACGGTTTGCTACTGACTTCTTTCTGAACAGCGACCGATGAGACGATGACTGTCGTATTGATGCCTCCGCGAAAATTGGGGAAGTTGGTTTTGAGCAAACAACCATGAATTGATCGTTCAATCTTCAACTACATTGACACTCCCCGGCAAAAAAGGGATCCAACCCCTTTTTTCCATCACGACCAATACACGTTGACTTGGATGCCATTGCGAGAACCTGGGTCACTCGGACAGAGCTGAAATGGAAAACAAACAGAAAAGCCAACACACCACAAGCATACTCACAGCACAATCTCACACATCAATGACGACCTGCGCCTTCCAGTTAAAGGTATCCTCTTGCAACACAATCACCACTTGCTAGAATGACTCTTGCAGAATGCAACGTGACCATAGCACCAACTCATGATACTCTACGCACATCCTCTTATCTACTCACTACCAATTACCACTGAAATCGCTTGTCACTCATTCTGCCTCAATTCTAGTAACGATGACGTATGCGAGCCTCAGTCGTTTACACTCTTTCTCCCCGGCGTGTCGGACCGCAGCTAACAATTATCTCCGTGTGCATTTCATTCTCAGCAATAGCCTAGCCTCCGCGGCGTATACGAACCATCTGCTGTCCTTAACATCAATCAATTCATTCATGGATGTAGAAGAGTGGAAACAACTTCAGAAGTAATCATGACGAAAATTTTAACAAAATTACGCAATAACAACAAGGTACGAAAACGACGAGTAAACACAATGAATCCAAAAACACCAATTGATATGACACACCACACGTATATAAAAATAGTACAAACAACCTCGCCGATCATCTCTTGGTGGAATTCCTTTGAAGAATCGCAGGGCCAACACCAGTACGCCTACAACCCTTCACAGGTTGACGATTGTAGGGTGAAGAATGTCCGGACACAAACAAGATTAACCAACAATTACGATAATTGGAACTCACACAATTATTTAACACAAACATATGTACAATCACTACATCAAATGTTGTGGATTCTGGCACGACAAACTACACTTGAAGAACTGTAGGACTTACAGCAGTACGCCTACATTCCTTCTCAGGTTGATGATCCAAGTGGAAGTCGTCCGTACACAAACAGAATTACCAACAGCTAGATGAAAGATGATATCAATTCAGTATATACAATATGAACATATGTACAAAATCACACACCAAGCACCTTGGACTGCTCATTGATGCGCTACCCTTTGAAGAATTGTAGGACTTACAGCAGTTCGCCTACAACCCTTCTCAGGTTGACGCCCTTGGTTGGAAAATCGTTGCAGAGTTCATTTGCTGATTTCCTTCTATCAGCTATATCCTCAGTTCTGAACGGTGACACGCCCATGTCATTGTGTCGTAGAATATAGACGACTAACAAACACACGACGTATCTGGTCAACCACGTATAGAAACAGAGTAATTTACACCAAAGATAATAACATTCAAATAGTAACTTGAAACTAGAAATGCCTTTATTCGTGCACGTCAATTTAACAATTACTCTCTCGTTTACACTTGGCTTATCCTCACTAAACTGACCAATATCTTTCGTCCTTTCAAATGCACCAATACTATCATAGTCATTGCATAAGATACTTGAGTTGATGGGCGACTGTTTCATTGTGGATGACAACACCAACGATGACTGATTGATACCAGTTGATGAAGTTAGCGGTGGATCAAAAGCTGTTGTTGCTCGACTTTCAGAAAGTTGTCTACCTGCAAGACCACCACCACTGCTGTCTTTTACTATCAGCTCAGGTTTAGCAATAGCATCTGATGATAGATGGGCTACATGCTGATCACTCACACTGACGGTCTCACAAGTATGCACGGCTTCTGCAACTGCACCTGCATTTATTTCTACTTCACGTTCAAGTTGTACAGAAACTTTGTTCAACTTAGCAGTAGTAGGCATATCCCTCATCTCATAATGATCAACTGTGAAGTATCAAGATCATTATCACCAATATTAAATTTACCATTATCTATGTCGACTTCATTAATTTCAAACTCTTTAATAACAGAAGTAGACAATTTTGGTTCCTCCTCACAAATCCCCAAAGATTTTATAACTTCACTCTGACTAGTAATACCTTGTAAACTTGTGGAGTCAGAACTGTACTCTGAAGCAGTAAATCTATTCTGTGACACTCTATTCAACAATGGCTTACCAGTTGCAACTACAGACTTCTTCACCGCACCGTTATCGTCACACAATTCGGAGTCAGGCCTGGAGTTTACATTTAGCTTATCACTGAACTTGCTCACTGGTTCACAGTTCACCTATGTACGCAAACGTGTAAAACACAACCGTGTTTGTCTTGCATCTTGTATCTTATCTGTTGAGGATGTACTACGAAACCTGTTGCACTAACTAGGTCTATATGCATTACTATACATCATGGAGCCTTCTCGATATCCACCTCTCTGAGGCCCATTCGTCATCAATGATTGCATTTTTGCTCTCAGACTGCTCTATTTTAGGGGTGAGATTCAATATACTGGCAAACTTGCTCATAGCTTGATTGACACTATCCTTTACTAGTTTCAGGATATCATCAAATTTTGGCTCGATACCCTCATCCTCCATACGGGAGCTTATCTTCACCCACTTCCTTTGCAGTCGAGTAGGTAGGCGTCTTGCTATTGCTTCTAGTGTAAAACTCGAGTTGAGGTCATTCATGCAATTCATCGAAATCAAGGTATTCTTATAAGTCATAAGATTATCTAAAAACTCAGTAAGTGCTTTGGAGTCATCTTGAAGCTGACTGCCGTTACCTTTGACAGCTTAGTATACGTTCCTTACAATCATTGAAGGTCTTCCAAACCTTTGACGTAATATGCTCATAGCCTCAGCGTATCCCTCATTAGGGGGCATGAGCTTACAGCACTGTATAGCTCTCGAAGCATCTCCAGTGCAATACCTCATCAAATACATCAATTTCAATTCATCACTTAATAGGAAACTACTCAGCATGATCTCAAACTCCTTTACAAATTCTAAATAATCAGCTAGGTTTCCATCAAAACATCGTGGTTCAAATTTAGGGAGCTTGATGTTCCTATTATCCCTGAACGGCGAAACAGTAACATCAACCATGTCATGCTTAACATCAGACACATCGTTACAATTAACAGACGAGTCACCATGACTTACTTTCCTGTTTGCATCCAAGACACTCTGTCCCTTCTTTGACCCAGGCATTGTTGAACTTGACCCAATTCCAAAAACGTTCCAGATATTGCTTGTTCAAAGAGGACTTGACCGGCACCAGGAAAGATGAACGGTGACTATCCAAACTTTCACCAACTGTTCGAATCCGCCAAAGTCTGTTTCTACCGTCAGAAACTGTCAGTCACGTCTCGTAAACCGTTAATGCCCAGCTCTTGCTACGCTCGGGCTCACGCTGTTCCTTGAAGTTTTCAGAAACGCTTAGTAATAACGGACGCGAAAACCAAAACACCAATTGGTGACTCGAGGATTCTTTATTGTTACACCAACATATAAATCACGTATGACTAAGGTCTGTGAACAAATATTACAATAATAAATCACAAGATTACTTCTGACGGTTTGCTACTGACTTCTTTCTGAACAGCGACCGATGAGACGATGACTGTCGTATTGATGCCTCCGCGAAAATTGGGGAAGTTGGTTTTGAGCAAACAACCATGAATTGATCGTTCAATCTTCAACTACATTGACAGTATCATTATACATTGCAAATGAACGTTGTCGGCCTAAGGATTATTTACTTCCCCATTCTGTTTGCTGTATAAGTGTATTTTTAATGATACTTGCACTTACCTATTTCACTACACTTTGCTGATTCACCTTGGCACTTTTACTTTTCTAAAACAGATTTCAATGCCTTGTAAACGTTGTACTTGCCTCGATATTGGTTGGTTGTCTAATGCCAACAACCACGGGATGAAAACGAAGCGAAGTCAGTTTTCCCGCTCAACCTGGAGGACAACTGTACAATTCCATAACTATACGGCTTGGTTCAGACAATGAGTGTAATCATATATATATCAAATATTTAACTGTTGAAACATTATTAACTTGTAGACAATTTAAGATTTGACATTATACCATACTTGATCGTGCCTGTAAAAATGGCATGCATTTTCATGTAAATTTATGTTTATATGAACATAAAAAATTATTATATTATTATTATATTATATAAATCCCTCTCGTTGATGGTGATTGACGCTGGATGTTGTTGGTTGGTTGGTTATTTCTATAACCTGCGTCTTGTCTATGTTAACCTGAAGTCCTGTCTTCGCCGGCTGCTTCTTCGACCAGTTTGTCGGTTTTCGCTTGTTAGTCTTCGATTTTGTGTGACATCAAACATGAGTCATCCACGCGCGAAATCCAGGTCTTCTAGGTTCTTCACGTCTGTCTGTCCAGGATATCCCTGTCTTTTCGTTTCCTACTCGCTGCCTGACGCATAATCCAGTCAGTGCACCACAATTAGGAATATCATTGTGGGTGATAATAAGCACCCCCGTCTGACTCTTATGTTCACTGCAAACGCCTCTCTGAGTTTTCCATTGTGGATGACTTGACATGTGCCGTTGTCGTACAGCTGTTGAATAAGGTTGATGTGTATTTGGGGTACGCCATAGTACTCGAATAGTTTCCAAATTACTTCGCGGTCAACGCTGCCTGTCGAAGGCCTTCTCAAGGTCTATAAAGTTGAGGTAGAGGTTTGATTGCCATTCCATGCTTTGTTCTGTGATGATGATGCGAAGAGTTGCAATTCGGTCAGAACATGATTTGCCTTTCTTGAATCCAGCTTGTTCTGGTCGGAGTTCTGTATCCAGTGCGTCCTTTGTTGAATTAGTTTACATATCTAATATTAATAAATATAATACGTATGCCAGAAAATGTTTAATACATAAGTTACATTCTAAAACACCTAGATAAAATAATAACTTTTCATTAAACGACCATAGAAACAGACAACAGTGTTACTATTGGCAAGGATATGCAACAAGTCCATTGATCCATCTTTACCTAACGCGTTTAAGTGGATTCGAGATAAGGAAGGAGCTCACCACCTCATATTTTCTGTCTTCTATATACACAGTAAACTGAAGGTGAGCTGTGAAGTAAGTTTAAAAGAATGTGTATTATTTGAAGCATAATTTCCAGGCACCCTCCAATGTAAGTGGAACCAGTTAGGACCTACAGTGTGACGCGTCGGCATCTCTTCTGAATAGGAGTATCTTTCCGCTAACATCTCCACCAGTTTTTTTGAGTGATTTAGAGGCTTCCATGGACAAAGTGAGTGCAAAGTTAAAAAATAGCGTTCCAAGGGATATGAACACACGAGTGACCTTGGGCAGACCAACCATAAAAATAAGTGACTTTTGCACAGAAAAAATGATGTTTATTTACAAGAAAATGCATGAAAACACATTAAACAGGGTATCTTTCTCTGCCACATGCCACATTAAGGAGGGAGGGTGGCGTTAGCTGATCAGTAGATATGGTGGGGGTCACTAAGGTGAATCGCCCCATTCTGCAGGAACAGTAATATACAAATTAAAGGCTCGAGATATTTCTGATTTTTATGAGGGCTTAGATCTTTATCTTGAAAAAGATAATAATGAACGCCTTGACAGATCATGCTTCTACCTTTAAATATATACCATTCGCTCAGCCTATTGTTGAGATGCGACCACGCGGGATCTGCACAGATTTATGGGGCATCTTATAAACTAACTTGCTGTCCATTGTCGGATCTTTAAATACCACTTCACAATATCTTGTCTCACTTATTTTCTAATAACGTCTTTACTTGACCCTCATTATATCCCATTAAACCTAACATTTTATAGCTCTTTATGAATTTGATTCGACTTATTCTATTCCTGATATAAGTATAAAACTTGGGCACTGTGGTAGAGTATAATTCCATTATAGATAAGATTTTATTTTGATAAATCGCACAGTGTTTACAGTTATATGAACTGATGACGTTTCGAGCACAAACTATTGCTCATAATCATACTTGATATGATTATGAGCAATAGTTTGTGCTCGAAACGTCATCAGTTCATATAACTGTAAACACTGTGCGATTTATCAAAATAAAATCTTGTCTATAATGGAATTATTCTATTCCTATTCTCTGTAGGGTACGGTTGTGCACTAAATGCACAAAGGGCATAAAATAAAAAAAACCGACATAAGGAAAAAATGTATTAAAACCAAAAGTGGACATCATGATAATACGAACTACATTGGTAGCATTATACATTGCAAATGAACGTTGTCAGCCTAGGCAGTTTCTTTATTAATGCATTTATTAGTGATACTTGCACTTACCCATTTCATTACACTTTATTGATTCACCTTAGCACTTTTACTTGGCAAAGTTTAAGAATGGAGTCCCAAGAGATGCGAACGCACAATGACCTTGAGCCGACCAATCAGAAAATAGGACGATTTTTGCATAAAATTTAACGTATATTTACACAAAAAAGCATGAAAAAAACATTATACAGGATATTTCTGTCTAATATGAGATAAAAAAGTCTCCCAGTTATATTGAGGAGTATCAGTTTTTAAATTAAACCAATTTCTATACATATATTCATTCAGATGACTAAAAATGACTTCCTTTTGAGAGCCGATTATTGCTCTGATTCTATTTTTTAGTCTTCCCCAGAAACCTTCGATTGAATTAGTATGGGTACCGGTTCTAGGGTCCACGAAGTCATCTGAATGGTTTACACGATGGTGTATATATCCCAAATCTGATAAACGGTTATATGCTGCCCATTCATCCGTATGAATAGTTGTGCCTGGCAATACCAGTCTTTGAATAATAGGTAGCAATGTATCCGCACTCCTATCTGGAATGAGTTCGATGAAACCTTTCCGAATCTCCGTGTCGTAAATGCCAAGAACCCAAACGTTATTGGCCCTAGCACGTCCCCGGTTATACTTCCTTTTTATGAGCACAGTTTCGTCGATATGAACAACTACACCCACTCCGCCTAGCACTTGCGTGATGCTATTTATCTTCCACGACGCTAAATCTCTACAAAACTGGAACCATTGCACAGTAGACGGTAAGGTATTGTCTGTCTGGGCTGCAGTTGATCTCACTCCTGTCTTCAAAACCCAGTAATGAGATAGAAACAGGATATTCGCCAGAGAAAGTTTCGACTTTTCGAAGAAAGTTCCTAAAAGATAATCAACTGACAATGTTACTTACCAGTGCGAACACTTGTTCGCTTCCTACATTGTGTACACCTGAATATATATCCATCAGTGGCCTGGGTATACTGCTGCAGTTTCATAGAGGCACCGCAACTACAAATCCGAGCATGTCCTATTAACCCATTGTCCAAACAGTACTGAAAAACATTCTCTGACTGAAATTTGCATCTGAGCAAATGCACAGGCGTCATTTTCGCGCTAGAATAATGGGAAGGTTCCTCAACCAATGACTAGCATGCGTTCAAGGTCATTGACCTTTGAAGCTTTTGGGACTCTATTCTTAAACTTCGCCTTTTACTTTTCTAAAAACAGCTTTCAATCCCTTGTAAACGTTGTACTTACCTCAATATTGGTTGGCTATCGTATGCCTACAACCACGGGATGAAAACGAAACGAAGTCGATTTTCCCGCTCAACCTCGAGGACAATTGTACAATTCAATAACTATACAGCCTAGTTCAGACAATGTGTATTTATATATATATATATATATATATATATATATATATATATATCAAATATTTAACTGTTGAAACATTATTAACTTGTAGACAATCTACGATTTGATATTATATCATACTTGATCGTGCCTGTAAAAATGGCATGCATTTCATGTAAATTTATGTTTATATGAGAATATACATTATTATTATTATGAAAAATACGCCCCAGTTACAATGAAGAGTATCAGTTTTTATGTTTGACCAGTTTCTGTACGTGGGTGTTCACCGAGGTCACTTAAGGTTAGCTTGTTTTGTGACCCGTTTACCCCTCTTACCCTGTTTTACAGTTTTCCCAAAAGCCGTTTGTTAAATTACTATGGTTTCCAATAAGAGTATCTATCAACAAATACTTACCGGCAAAATGTGGATGATAAAACAAATTAAAATAAATAATGCCAAAATATAAATCTATTTCTAATCACAACCCTTACCCTAACCCTTATGCCTACCTTAACCCTAATCCTGACCCTAGAGAGCGATGAACACATTATCCAAACAGCAGCTAAAAACGTGATCTGGGTGAAGTTTGCTCCTTAGTTTGTGAAAAGTGTTTATATTTGTGCTGTATTAATGACAGGTATCCTCAGCCAATGACTAGCATGCGCTCAAGGTCATCAGAGCGTTCGCACCCCTTGGAACGCTATTGTTTAGCTTCGCGGGAGTGAGAAAATATTTTATGGAAACAGTCCAATGATGATCATAAAATTATAAGATAGTGAACATAAACCAGTTTCGTAATATTTTAAGGGTTTCAAACTCGACTGACTTCCCTAACATTTATTTCGTCCAATAACTGATCTTCATTAGTTAGATTGCGAAATTTTAGAGATTTGACACCAGACTCATATTTATTTGACTATATTACGTTCATACGGTGCATTTATCAGGTTTTTTTTCGATAACCTAAACTTTTATTTAGGCACGTCCACCATCTGTACTGGATGGTATGATGAGGTTCACCTGTGAATTTTTGGTCAGAATGCCTACAACGGACGTATTCGTGCCAACATTATTGAACAGCATCAGATGTTTTGTACAAACTAACAACAAATCGAAGTTCTGCTACTGCCAAATGGCTCACAGAAATCTTGCTACCTATCAGGAATAACCTGTGCAAACATAGAGTTTCTGATTCGTTTGAATTCGTCGATTAAATAAGTAATGCTAATGTATCTGGGGAGAAAATGATATCTATGGATGTTACTTCGCTTTTCTCCGACGTTCCCCTCACTGAAACTGTCCGCTTTATATGCAAATTCATTGAGGATAATAATGTAGACGTAGGTGTCCCTATCCACTACTTAAACGAACTACTTTTGAGGTGCACTCTAAATGTCTAATTCAAGTACAACAACACAATTTATAGACAAAGAGATGGAGTAGCAATGGGGTCACCATTGGGTCCTTTACTTGCAGATTGCTTCTTGGCTAGTTTGGAGAATAGTATTTTACGGCCTACTATCGACAGTTTCCATCTGTACCAAAGATACATGGGTGATACTTTCATCATATATGACGACAATACCGACGTATCAATTTCTGCAGTCGACAAATGATCAATGGATGTGTGAAGGATAAACTGCCGCTTTGAGCCACCGCAGTGTGTGTTTATAAATTCACCTGCTCGTGTGGAGCTAGTTATATTGGCCGCCCGAATAAAGCGCACGCTTTTCAAACGCATCTCTGAACATTATCCGGCATGATTAGCAAAGGGACAATACAAGACAATTACTGGCTCAATTCTCGAGCATTTGGTGAACTCAGGCCACGTAGCTCCACCAGAGTCGTCTTTCAAGATCATCTACAAAGTGAAGCCAAATGGTACAAAGGACGTTAGGTTTCGGCTTTTGTGTATGGCGGAGGCGTTGGCAATTTAACAATACAACCCTGAACTCTGTATACAGAAGAAGTTTGTCCAGTGTCTTATTCTACCTTGGTCTTAACTTCTTCACTAATCGTTCCCTGTAAAAAATTTTGATTTTTGCTTTGGTTCTTAATTTTTAATTTTACTTTTAGTTTGCTTTTGCTTTAATAATTAATTCCCTAATATCAATTTCATATGCTCCTCTTGTATATTTCACACCCTCTTCACATTTGTTAAATTGACACTCAAATACCTTTATTCTCACTCAAGAGCAATTTTAACTTTATCAAACTTCTATCTTTGTTCCGTTGAGTACCATGTACTTAACAACTTTTAATTTTCACTTCTAAAGCCACTTATGATTAATTATATCAACTATGTCACCCCTTATTACTCAATAATAGACCACTGTACACTTTTCTAAGTATAAATACGACTGTACAGCCAGCCTCTGAAGATGATTTCGTCGATAAAGAAAATTTTCTTCACTGAAACTCTCTTTTATTTTCTTCAAAACCGAAGTTTTACAAAAATGTCTGGACTGATGATAGGAATGTCGAAACATGAAGCTGTAAATTTTGACCAGAATTCACCGTATTGATTGGATTATCAGTGGGTGTGGAGAATCTCATATACTTAAATTGCTAGCATGGAACTCTATACTACTGATTGGTTGAGACGAGTAGTTGTAGTGGTTTCGTATATGTGTAAAACTTGGGCAATGTGTTGATAAGTAATTCCATATTACTTTGTTTATTAGATGGATATATCACACAATCACTAAAACAGTATTATATACTGGATGACAAAGTATAGTAATTTATTGTAATCGTAATATTAGTATTTCGAGATGACCGAATTACAAGAATCCAAACAAAACACAGAGAGGGCGGAATTCAGGAATTTGTATTTAGCGGAATTCTAATGCAATTCATATATGAAACATATTAGCAATCAACAGTAAGTACTTAAACAATACAGAGATAGAAATTGTCAATCACCACATCCGCCACACGTCGAATATCTCCTTGCGTATTTATAACGATGTCTCGGTTTGCTTGCAAGTAGCTGCGACCTTCTAACTGATTCTGTGATATTATCTTCATCACTGTTATCTGGACTTATTTCTGAATTATCTACAAAATCAGGATTATTAGCGGAATCAATAATATTATAATTGGAACGACCTACTTCATTTATTGTCACTTTGTCCAGGTGTCCGTTATGAACTGAGTGATCTTTGATGTCTAATATCTTCACCACTCGATTTCCCATTTTTTGTAGTATGATTCCAACAGAAGGTCTATAGTCATTACCTTTGTAATAATGTACATTAGAAGTCGTGGACATCAGATGCTTTTTGAGAATTCGAGATTTGAAAAGTTTTGCAGGACTTTCACGGGTACTTGTATGCTCTGCATTCAACAGACGCAGTCTATGCATATGCAACAATTCCTCCATTTTAATCAGTTGCTCTCTCATCTCATTCAGTTCTTCTCGTGTTTTCGACAGTTCGCATTGTAACTCGGCTACCTCATTTTTGGAAACAGTTGACGCTTGAGTTGCTGAACTTGTAGTGGAGGTTTTCATTGGATGAGATTGAGTATTTTGAAAAGTTGAAAGACACATTGACTCCATTTTACTAGACAGATTGGGAGAATTATAAGAATTCTGAGTAACATAAGTATTCGAACTTCTGCAAACAGTCTTGATGTGTCCAACTTTACCACATTTGTGACACTTAGCACCCCGAAAACGGCAAGTGCTTCGTAGATGTAACTTTCCACAGGAAAAACACGGTTTAATGTTTTTGATCTCTGGCTGCATTCTATTACCTGTGGACGACGGTTTGGATTGCTTTCCATGAACACTTGTATTTTCGACTTTGGACAGCATAACATCAGATACTGACGTAGTGGGAGCAGAGTATTCATTATTGACATCTTCATATGTAATACATAAATCTTTAGCAGTTTGAAAGGTACAAGAAGGAATCTGAATTAACTCTTTCTCTAACTTAGGAATATTGATTCCAGCAATTAGACGATCACGTAGTTGAGTATGCAGCTGATCTCCAAAGTTACACTTTGAAGCTTGTATTTGGAGTTGAAGAATAAAGTCTCTAATCTTCTGGTTGGGAGAACGAACCAGTTTGTTGAACTGAGCCCTCTCTCTGGTCTCAAATGTAGTTACATGAAAGTGATTTATAAGAAGTTCACGGAGTTTATAATATGGCAGAGAAATGGTTTATCTGGAAATGACAGAGTCTTTACTAGGCTATATGCATCTAGCCCAATAGCAGTGATGAAATGTGCTGGAATTTTGTCATCCCGAACATTCTTTGAAATGCACCACGCATCGAAGCATTCCAAATAATCAGCAATCTCCCGCGGAGAACCATTAAGAGGAAATTTTCCCAGGTTATTTAGTTCCATCGCGACGCCAATTTGTAGTAATTTATTGTAATCGTAGTATTAGTATTTCGAGATGACCGAATTACAAGAATCCAAACAAAACACAGAGAGGGCGGAATTCAGGAATTTGTATTTAGCGGAATTCTAATGCAATTCATATATGAAACATATTAACAATCAACAGTAAGTATTTAAACAATACAGAGATAGAAATTGTCAATCACCACACAAAGTTTCTAACAAAATTTATTGTTCATAACCATCTCATCAATTATAATCACACAACTTCAAAACTTGAGTTTTATAGTTCCCTTTGTTCTCTCCTATTCATCGTGGTAGGATGTGGTAGTAGAATTTTCCAGATATCTGGGACATGTATTGAATGATTTCTATTACACGTGTTTACAGTTGATTTGATAAAGAAAGCTTCTGTTATCAATCTCTCCCTCCACACTGTTGTTACATTAGATTTTAAAACTGTCATCTTATCCCATCACCCTATGCTTGTGGTTGAGTATTATTACATGTAGTGAGTGCTCTAGCTGAACTATTCTCCTAATTTTGCTAGGTTTTTATGCTCCGCTAGTCCGACTGCCCCCGTTCTACTACTTTCACCTAAGTTTATGACCTGACAATCATTCCAGCAAGGGTATTAGATAAAATAAATTGCCTTGTTTAATTGGCTCCACAGGATTGACCCATTAACCAACGAAGCTTGCTCCTAATTGAGCTTATGGGTTTGAATGCCAACCACTTTTATTCCTGCCTTGTTAAGAATTCTCCACCATAAGGTTTCCGAGGTTCATTCTTCGTATGTGAGGAAGTACTACTGACGATTTATATTCCCTATTCTCGGTGTTGTCATTATCCTGTTCATGTTTGACATGCTAGTCGTCATTAATGTCATCATTATTATCATCATTACCACTACTATTGTTATTTATTTTTACATTTTCCTACATCTTTTCTGACTAATTTATCAGGGTAATTACTAAGCTTCAAAGCTTCTCTTATATGCCTCACTTCCTGTCTTAGATTTTCCTTAGTACTACTTAGTTTTGTGCCCTATTATTTAAACGTTTCACCAATCCTATTTTCACTGGCATAGGATGGGATGATCGAAAGTCCGAATATCTGTTTGAATTTGTGCGTTTCCTGTAAACACACACTAGTGTGTTTAACTTTCCATCTTCTTTCCATTTTACGCTTTCCAATTCATCATAAGTGAATTGAATTGCCTTCACCTTTGAGTTGATGTGTTCAAAAAATCTATGTATATCCTGTGTTCTAAGTACAGTGAATGTGTCATCTACATACCTCCAACAAACATTTGGGGTGGGGGTGAAAGTTTTAATCGCTATGTTTTCCCACCTATGCATGAATATATATTTGCCACTACTGAAGATATTGGTGATCCCATGGCAACTCCTTCAGTTTGTTTGTACATTTTCCCTTGGAGGAATTTCAATACTGTATAAGCTAAGTCCAAATGAGTACACCACTGATAAGCATGGCCTCAAATCAGCGAAACTGTCATGCAGTGTTAAGATCAATACGATTACCTGGCTGGCTAGCAAGCACTATTGGCTGGTGTGGGTGGCATGTAACTACTCATCTGAATTAATCAGTAGTATATAGTTTTATGCTTTCCAGATCGTCATTTAGAGTATCAAGTAGATCGAATGTTGTAATGTGAATGATTTCCGTTTCTAAAGAAAATCGCGATAAAATAGTCACCTCGAACTGGGTGTATTGCTGTGGTGAGACCTGTTTGCTAGCCAAAACCGTAGACAAAAATTTACGTCAATGTTTACGTCCCAAATCGGGGTCATGTTGTTGTGATCGTTCCAGTCGCTATTATTCCAAGTCTGAATTTTGTGTCTACCTCAGTCAGTGTGGGAGAGATAATTCCAGTTGGTGATCACTTGGTTATAATGTCATCTTGTGGAGGCACATTCTAGTCAATTCAACTCAGGACCACATCATGGCAACACCAACAATAAACATTTTCCCTTTCAGTATACAACATCAGATATATGAGAAAGCTTAGACAATAATATTTAACATCTTTAATTTGCACAATAAAAAAAAACAGATTGGCAATCATGAATTATATACAATAATGCTACCATTCAACTGAACAGCTATTAGACAATCACAACCGTTTGAAACAAATTGATTTGGTACCCAAACAACATCTGTAATAGAAGAAATAGGAGACTTTGGAATTTCAGGTAACTGTTTCATCGCTGTTGTCATAAGAGCATAGGATGATGAAGAATGCTTACGTCTCGGTGATTCCCATAGAACTGGACTAGACTGTGACCATGACCCACTAGCCAGCAGGGTACCTGATGGGTTATAGGCTAAACCAAAAGGATGACCCTGAAGCTGAAAATAATAGAAGCAAACATAAATGTGAACTTCATTCGAAATATTTTTCATCCAACAAATATCATTGAAATAATTTAAACAGCCTACAGAACATTAGAAAGTAAAACAAAGTAAAGTGAGCAAAATGCACGGTTAAAAATTACAAAATTTAGGTTGGTGGGGGGGAGTGAGTTGATAGGTAAGTAAAAAAGGTTATAATCATAAATCCCAGTGATAGCTGCTTATTTTGTTTTAATCCATTGCGTTCCTCGTGGAACACACGACTACAAGCTTAAAATTCCTATTGTGGTGAGAGCTGTCTGCTAACCTAAAGTTGGTAGACAACAATTTACGTCAATGTTTACGTTCCAAATCTTGGTCATGAGAAAAAACAATAACAAAGTCTAATATAGTGGAACCCAACAACCAATCACAGAAGAATGGGTACTGAACAAAGAGTACTCTTTTCAATAACCTCTTCACCATCAGGCTCTCTCTCTCTCTCTCTCTCTCTCTCTCTCTATATATATATATATATATATATATATATATATATCCATCCCTAATAGTGAATGAATGAATGAATTAGTGTTATGAACAACATTAATGTTGCTGTTTAAATAACATCGAATCAGTAATATTGATAGATTACAGCTAAATAGCATCAACATGAAATAAGCTGAATGTCAGAAAAAATTAAGAAAGATAATATTACAAGTTCACGAATTTATAGTCTCTACTGAAGGCCAGCCACGGCAGTGGTAGTGGCTAACTGGACTTGCTTCTTTTGAACACAGAGAACTGGTTGTTTGAGGCGAATTTCAATAGCCTCTGCTGTTTGAAGTATGCGGTGCTTCGATGATTTTGGCAATTTATTAGGCACCCGGTAGACGATGATGGCGAAGGATTCTTCCATGCTGGCTGGCTGGCTGGTCTTCTGTCCGGTTTGCACCAGATTGTCCAATATCGAACTGTTAATGGTTTTCACTACACCTTTACTTAGCCATAGTGGGAGATGTTCCCGAGCGAGCACGAAAAATCTAGTTCCTAGAACAACGGCCAATCACAGGGGACTTAGCGTGGGCGGATACGATTCGCAGAAATATCACCTAACTGTCTAAAAACGGCAACGAAGAGGTGAAAGAATAACCTTCATCAGGAAAACAACCAATCAGAAGAGGTTGTTCCTCCACTGACAATAATGTACATAAAAATCTATAAATATCTGTTGATTTTCTTAATAAACGATCTGTTTCCTGGCCCTTGTCTTCCGTCGTTACACAATAACAGTGGAGTTTATGCGTTTTTTTACGGGGTGAGATAGCTAGCCTAACGCCCAACCTTCCCTCTTTACGAGACCTACTACCAGCTAAGCGCGTTTTAGAAGAGAGTCGGTCTGGGAATTGAACCAAGGACCACATGAGGCATGAATGGCTAGCATTCTACCAATGGATCACTGATATACGATAGCTACTTATGCTGATCCCTTCTAATTTTCCACTTTCTTCTCTTCTACTTCTAAAACAGAATCACGCAGCACATTGCTTTTTAAACAACAATGAATAAGTCAAGTAGCGAAGTTAGTGGCATAGTTCAGAAATCTTACGTTTCTTCAAACTTCCAGATATACTTTGTTTTGATGAGTGCCAATTAGTAGAAATCATTTTTGGATCACAGTTTTAAGCTGAAATGACTTGTACCATCGAAAAGTCAACAAGTATCGTGCCACTTACCTACTCAGATGAGTGAGTGAGTGAGTAAGTGACCAGAAGCTGATTGACATACTAGTGTGGTGAGAGCAGCCTGCTAGCCAATCGGTTGACAATAATCTACGTCAATGTCTAGGTCACTAATATGGGCTGTGAGAAAATATGAACAAGGCTGTTTCAACAACTAATCACAGCAAACTTAAACGTGGGCAAATATGATTCGCAGAAAGGTGGCTCCACTTTCCGAGGAACTCGAAAACAACCAATCAGAAGACTGCGTTTGTCTACTTGACTAGGCTATAATAATGTATGTAAAATTTATATAAATACGTGTTGATTTCCGTAATAAAACGATCTGTTGCCTGGCCCTTGTCTCCTGTTGTTACACTAGCTTGCCTTGTAACAAGAGGGTCCTGGGTTCAAAACCCAGTGGGTGCGTACTGCCGATGAGTCTCAAACTAGGATGAAACAGCTGGCTGTCTAGTACCCTAGCGCTGGTTTTCAATGGTTCTCCAACTGATATCAATCCGCGGGCTTACTTGAAATTATTATTATTATTAGTAGCAGAATACAAGAGCCAAGCAACGCATCGTTTATTGAGAAAATCAACAGATACTTTTAGATTTTTATGCATATTATTGTTAGGTTGTTGTCTTGCTGAAGGTTATTCTGTACTGCTTGTAACCGTTCCTCAGAAAGTTAAGCCATATATCAACGAATCTTATTTGCACACGTGAAGTCTTCTATGATTGGT
This sequence comes from Trichobilharzia regenti, assembly GCA_944472135.2. NCBI lineage: Eukaryota > Metazoa > Platyhelminthes > Trematoda > Strigeidida > Schistosomatidae > Trichobilharzia > Trichobilharzia regenti. The sequence continues at coordinate 48,423,417 of OX235268.1, forward strand.
TGTTGAGTTCCTCAAGGTCAGGCTTTGTTATTTTTATGTCATAACCCCGATTCAGGATGCGAACATTGAAGTAAATTGTTGTCTGCAATTTTTGGCTTGCAGCTAGCCCTCACTTCATTACTACTACTACTAATAATAATAATAATAGATTTTTTTCTCAACAAAATGTTTACACAGTGTACAGAATTTTCAGTAATTCAATTTACTGCGTAATATTCTCTCTCTTCATCCAGAATACCTTCAAATTAAAAATGCCAATCTATAGAGTGATATCATGTGACGTGATGCAGTTCCACTTGAAGGATGGATTATAAACCCCCTAATCCCCACCGTAATACTTTTTCTTAATCTCGAAGAAATACGCATAGGTAGTTTGAAGAAAGCTAATTAAAAATGCGCAAGAGAACATTCTTCTTTTCAAACATATGGAGATAACTGAATAGTCAAAAAATCAATAAAAATGAGAAAAAATATGATGCATTGTTTTTGAACAGAAATTCAAGTTAGTCGAGTGGATGATTCTCTCTTTTCAAAATGGGGGAAACAAATGCCAATTCCTGAGAGAACAATCTTTTCTCTCTCTCTCTCTCTCAGATGGTGACTACTTATTGTCTCAATCGTAAGTTAATGTGGGCGTTAGATCAAGGGCAAATCTTACAAATGAATGAACTAAAAAAATACACAGGCGTATACATATATAGGCCAAGTTAAACTTTAAGCACCACAAACTATTAATCAGCGCGAATGACCTCGAATGTTCCAATGATGTTCATACACGCGAGTTCAGGGTTGTATAGAGCTTGATTCGTATCAAACGAAGTTACACTTGCAGTTAGATGAGAATAAGGTTTTGCGGTATGGCCTGGATTTGGGGTTGCTTAGGAAGAAGAGATATATCGCCTCATGAAAAATGGAGAGAATTACTTCGTTGTTAGGCGGAGAAGCTATCGTCGTACAGTTGGACGAAACTGTGTTACTGAAGAAAAAATACAACCGTGGTTGTGAGCGAGCCAACAATGTTTGGGTGATCGGTTTATATGACACGTTCCTGCGGAAAGGATTCATGGAGAGAATACCAGACAGAAAGTCTACTAATACTTTAGTACCTATTGTCACTCGACTTGTGAAACAGGGATCCATTGCGCATATTGATGAATGGAAAGGTTATAACTCTCTGTCATCTATTGGATATGTTCATCACAGAGTGAACCATTCTAGGGATTTTGTGGATCCAATTACAGAAACACACATGAATTATATAGAAGGATTTTGCGGAAGATTAAAAAATAGGATGAGGGCTATACATGGATCTCATTTATAGTCATTTGGATGAATATATGTACAGAATTTGGTGTGACTTCTCTATTGAATCTCCTATGCTAGACTGGGAGATGTTTCTGTTACATGTTAGAGAAAGATACTCTATTTAATTGAATTTTAGATTTTCCCTTCGATTGAGTGGACCGAAGTCCTCGGTCTCAGATCGACATGTCGGCTTCTTGAGCAGATGCTTCGACGATGTCTGGGCATTTAATTAGTATTTAATTGGTGAATGGTGACTAGCAGTGGAATCCAGGATGCGCATTTCGTCCTATTTGGGACTCGTCAGCTGGATGTACCTGCATTTCTCAGTGAGTGATGATGTTCCCACCGAGGCTCGAACCCAGTGCCCATAGTTTCAAACACCAAAGCGTTATCCACTAGACCACTTGGGCCACGAGAGCCACCTCTTGTGCAACGGGTCACATTGATTTAATCGACGGGAAAACCTAAAATTCAATTGAATCAATGTGACCCGTTGCACAAGAGGTGGCTCTCATGGCCAAAGTGGTCTAGTGGATGACGCTTTGGCGTTTGAAGCTATGGGCACTGGGTTCGAGCCTCGGTGGGAACATCATCACTCACTGAGGAATTCAGGTACATCCAGCTGAAGAGTCCAAATAGGACGAAATGCGCATCCTGGATTCCACTGCTAGTCACCATCCGCCAATTAACTTCTAACTTATGTATGTAATTTTTACGAGTTGATCACGGATTGATATCAGTTAGAGAATCATTGAAAACCAGGGAGTACTGGACAGCTGCTGTTTCACCTAGTTTGGGAATCATCGGCAGTACACACCCACATAAAAACATAACTAATCCTTACAATCCAAACTATAGAAAATTAATCTGATGCTCGCTAGTGACTTGCTACAGGTTGGAGTTTCCTGAGTTCTAGTGAGAAGTCGTGACCAGTAAGGTCCAATTAGATGTCACGTGTGTGGATGCATGTCCCACCAACGACAATGGTTGGGGTCGCGTTAAATCACGAATTGGTAGAAGTTAGAATTCATGAGCCATTGAATCGGGTCCCAGTGGCTGAATGCTATACAACCTTGCCTTGTAACCGGAAGGTCCTGGCTTCGAACCCTGGGGCAGTGGGTGTGTACTGCCGATGATTCCCAAACTAGGATGAAACAGCAGCTGTCCAGTACTCCCTGGTTTTCAATGGTTCTCTAACTGATATCAATCCGTGATCAACTCGTAAAAACATAACTAACCCTTACAAATAAAATAAAGATCGTGACAATTACTCAGCTAAATAAAAAACAAAAGTGTATACTAATGACCAATCATATTTAAATAGGTCATGTAGTCCATGGTAGGCGAAGGTCGAAGTCTATTGATTTTTATTGTACACATAGTTTAGTATGAATGTAATTAATCCCCCAAAGTGCTTCCATCACCTTCAATAACCAACCTTGAATTAGAGTTATGTGGTGAAATAATTGTGAAACAGTCATTAATTAATATTGATTTTGTGACCTGACATTAATAAGTGTTTTGCAATGGATGATGATGCTGGATTTCTATTCAGATTAATCGCGTTGGGATTTTCTATATGATTTAGTAGCCATTTCGGAACATGTTCCTTTCGACGACGATAATGGAACATTCTGTTGGTTCTACCTATATATGTGTCACCGCAACAACTGCAGGTGAACTTGTAGATACAGTTTGAAGTAGATTCCACAGAATTTCGTTCTTTAATCGTAGGTACAGGGATCGAAAATGTTCGATAAATGAGAAAAAGAGATGCGGTGGCGTAGAATGTGAGTTTGATGGCTGACCGAAGTCTTTGAGCTGTCAACTGCATAATCTGGTCGCGCTTGAATGGTAGATTAATAAAGATAGCTAGCTTTCTTTGATACAGAAGCTGTCTTTTCGAGATGTGGTTTTTCTTTACTGTGACAAGTGATAAAGTTTTCCGGATAACCATTAGATAATAAAACTGAATGTATATGTCGAAGCTCATTCATCAATGTGTCACTCGTGCATATTTTTCGGGTCCTTGAGAACAAACATTTCATTAGGGAACGTTTATACTGGTTAGGAACAAAACTGGCAAAATGAAGATATTGTCCACTCCACGTCTGTTTACGAAAAATAGAGCGCTGAATCGTTCCATCATTTCTCCTAGTCATAGTAATATCCAGGAAACCGAGTTTGTTATTCGATACTAGTTCGGAAGTCAGTCGGATATTTGAATGAATATGATTAAATTGGGTAATAATAATAATAATATTAACAGCTTTATTCCAAACGGTATTTGTGGTACACGTATGGAATTTTCAGCGCGCATTACAATATATTGCATCTAATTACCTCATAAATTTTATAAGATTTTTAAAATTAAAATAAATGAAAAAAACCAACGCAAAAAAAATAAAAGATAAATAAAAATTAAAAAAAGAACAAAAACAAAAATAAACGGCGTTGAGTTTACATTTCAAACAATGCACCACAGGATATGAAATATAAAGTTGATGTGTGATAGAAGATGAGAACAACAATAGTGTAATAGTAACGAGGAAAGGAAAACAAAAACTAATGGGACTATTTGTTAGACTGCCGCAGTAAGTTGATTGTGTCATACCTAACGGATTTCTCATCACATAACAGCTGTGCCAGATGTGGTATTGTGGAGATTTTGTACTTAGCAGTCCTAGCATATAGCCTCCTCTATAGCTGCTTCTAGTTCTACCAGATGAAATGCAAGGAGACAACTGCGTATAGAGAGGATGCTTGGGGTCTGACAGTATAGTATTCGCTAGTTTCTTTCATGACATTATATGTCTATCCACAATAGTGTTAACCAGTTGGTTTAACGATATCAATGGATTTACTATTATTACCAATAATGAGAGTATTATCTACATAACGTTAATACAGCACAAATTATCCAAGCATACCTTGCATTTGTCTCTCCAATTTCGACATGTTAGTTGTAAAGCGGTTGTAAAGAAACTACGAAATGATATCATCTCGCAAAATTTGTCTTCTTAAAGCCTTATTCAAATGATAATAATGACCATTATTATTGATTATCATCGTAGCTTTATTCTGGGAGAAGTGTCTGCACAAAACTTTCAGTGTAACTTTTTGCCCAGTACACTTTTTTTTTTCATCCAGTACCTTCAAGGTAATACAGTAATATCAAGTAAGTAATATCGCGGTAATAGCTTACAGCGAGTTGTAATCTGAATTGGTGACAACTAGTGGTGTCCGTCGGCGAGGCATGCCCACTATCCTCATTTATATTCAATTTCATCATAGATGTACTAATCGATTTAACCCTAACTCACTTCAGCGACTCAGGGATTGACTTGTTACCACCAGGGAATAATCTCGTTGACCTAGAATATGCAGATGATATAGTGTTGCCTCCTAGGTGAAGACGCTGACAAAATAGAGCAGAATCTTCTGAACACCTTGAGCTGTAATCTGCGAATGTTTGGCATGCGATGATGTGAGATGATGCTACACGACTGACTTGACTACATTGACTCCTAGCTTAAAGAGAGGTAGGAATGAAGTAGTCAGAATGAAGTGTGTTGACCACTTCACTCACTTATTTGATGAGTTGCATCGGTAAACGTCAGAGGTTTGACCGCTGAGGAAATTTCACCACAAATACGAAAGGCTCGGCCAGAGTTTGCCAACTCACTCTATCTCTGGCTTAGTAGACGTGATATCCGACTGGGTGTCGATCAAAGGACGTGTGTACTACTCAGCAGTCCGTTCCGTCCTCCTCCTTTATGGCTGTGAGACCTGGCCATTAAGAGTGGAGAACATGAAAAGCCAGGCTAGATAGCTGTCTTTGATCATGGGTGAGAGCGTTCTATCCCCCGTGTCAGGTGATGATATAGTGGGTGAGCAATATTGAGGTCAGGCATCGGTCAAGTGATAGATACGTCAAGGAAGGGATATCAATAAACGAGGCTATGAAGTTACATCGGTTGAGAGAGATGCTTAGGATATGTATTACGTATGCAGACCTAGCCATCGATCGCCTTCCTTGACAACGGGCAATGTTAGCTGACATAGGGCGAAGGATCAGTCAATGAAATCCACAAGAGTTAGGAAAGTGTAGGCTTCCTGGATGGGGTTGTCGGGACGGTAAAAACCAATGAAGCTGCAGACAATCATCGGCGATATGGCTCAAAATCGTTCTCAATGGATCGCACAGATGCATCCACTCCTTGTGACATCATAATACCCGATAAAACTATATTATTTTCCGATATTACTATTTTTTTTTTGCTTCATATCTCTGTTAACTGTCTCTATTTTGCATTTCTTTTTACTTTTTTCTCTGGTTTTGTGTGCTACATGGAAGGAGTCCGACGACTCGAACTGCTGCACATCGGTATAAAGTTCTACGTTGAAACTAATCAGTCAGCCAGTAATATCAAGTGATGCTATGCTATTCGAACTGAAGCATAAACTCACTCCATTATACTACATTCTTCTGTTTCATCTCCAAGATATACTCAACCAAGTTTGAAGTGAACCTTATTTAAAATGTATTTGAGTACATTTTGAGACTCTAGAATATAAATGAGAGGTTACAACAATACAAAATAGTGGAAATACGAGCTCGCCTTGTAACCAGAAGGTCCTCGGTTCGAATCCCGATGGGTGCATACTGCTGAAGAGTCCCAAACTAGGACGAAACAGCTGTCCAGTACTCCAAGGTTTGTGCGTCTGTGGTACAGTGTTTGGGACTCTCGCCAACCATGCACATGGTCCGGGGTTCGATCCCCTGCGACGCACACCTGATATCAATGGTCGGCAGGCAAAATTTGGGCTACCGATATCACATGCTGAAAATTACATACTTCTACCAAAAATTACTGTGTGAAATCAAGTTGTAATCAGAAAAAATATGATGCATTGTATAGCGAATGAAAATTTAGTTAGCCCAGATAGGAATTCAACCAGGCCACATATGACAAAGTTGACGGTTAACTAATCTCTTTTGACTGTAAGAAATAAGAGTCAGTTTCTGAGAAAGCAATCCCTTTCAGATGGCGTCTACTAACTGTCCTAATAGAGTGTAAGTGAACACAACCTTCAGATCAAGATCAAGTTTTAAAGCTGAACAGATGAAAACAAACAGTCAATCATGTTTAAGAAAGTATATGATGATACAAACTAACTAACTAACTAACTAACTCACCTGATGACCTTCATAACGCCAACATTTTTCTAAATGATACGATAAACGATTACACGAGACTGCTGTTAATGATGTCGATCTTTTCATGTTTCTTCCACTAATTTCTATAATTGTATCCCCCTGACTTTGTACAGCGAAACGAACATGTTCATTAGGATATGGTAACGGTTTCAATGCCATTCTATTGCATCCCCAACGTTCCTTATAATTAATATGAAGAAAAAAAATGGAATAGAAGTTAGACTATTGACACCATCGTGGCGGGATCACTTCAAAGCGCTGGAAGGTAAATTTTGTCCCCCAACATCCAAGTCCACTCTAACCCTAATCTATCTTTAATCGAACTGTAACCCTAATCTATTTCTTAACCAACCGTAATATCTCCCCAGTTAGGTTAACTTAATCTCAACTATCCTCCCTAGCCTAAATATAACGTTAATCTTTACATAAGCTAACCTTAACTTATTCAGATATCTTGTTCACCATCATTACACATTATTCAACAAATTTCCTTATCAATTTGGTATTATTTACCCAGTTTTACTACCTTCCCCTGACTGGGCATTTCAACGTCATCGGTACGATCACGTCTGTTGGGTGTCTGCAGTTTAACTTCACACCAAAAGTTTCATTTCTTTGAGGAACAATTTAGTAACTGTAGGCTCTGTAGGCTAAAGGACTCTGTAGGTTGACCCAATTAAACAAAATAATATAATTTACAAAATACCTTACAATGACTGTGAGTTTAGTCAACTACATAAGTCAGTTAAACTAGTAGATCAGAAGTAGTGAGATTATCAGATTATAAGAATTTAGCTAAGATTAGAATGGTTGACTCCGAGAAGATAAGTAATTTAGAAAAAAGCTGAGCGATCGCACTACATGTATTAACACACAACCATACAATAGCGTGGGTGAGCATGAGTCAAAATTCTAAAAAGTAATATAGGTAGGTGGAGACAGAGAGAGACAGGTGGTTGATTACTGAATCCTGGTTCATCGAGTCTATACAGCGGTTAGGACGCTCGCCGACCATGCACATGGTCCGAGGTTCGATCCCCGGCCACAGACGCACTCCTTTACCTCGCTAAGCCAGAATAAATGCTGGTAAAGTGGAAGGTTGGGCATGAGGCTAGCAACCCCATCCTGTAAAAATAAACACCACTGCTACAGAAACTCCAAGTCACTAGCTTGAAGCCCTATGTTCCACTGGAAACGTGAAGCAAAAACTATTATTATTATTATTATTATTATTATTAACACCCAACACATAGTACAATAGAAGTGACTCAGTACAAATACCAGAGATATCTATGGAAGATATTATTACCGCTAGTCAAATCAGAGGATAATAAATAACGTTAAAATATACACAATACACATTATAACATTCTAACATGTTACTTATTATGACTATAAAAACATTCGTCTTCTTTCCCATGTGATTGTAATTGATCAATAACACTCATATTATCATTCCTGAATGTACATTATCCCATAATGCTTTTTATTCAAATATCGAGTCAATTCCATACATGTATATAAATGAAGCAAGAAAGTTGTGTGAGTAATGCCTTGATATGATTATAAATGGCAATAGTTTGTGCTCGAAACGTCATCAGTTAATGTTACTGTGTAGCACACTGTGTGACTTATCAAAATAAAATCTTATCCATAATGGAGTTATACTCTACCACAGTACCCAAGTTTTATATAAATAATCTTAGTGACTACAATTTCCACACCTATTAACTATCCTATTGGTGTTACATTGATACTCAAAAAATCTCTCTTAAAGAATAAATTAATATTCAAGTGTTGGTCCCAGTGGCTTAATGGTATACGAGCTCGCCTTGTAACCGGAAGGTCCTGGGTTCGAATCCCGGTGGGTGCGTACTGATGACGAGTCCCAAACTAGGACGAGACAGCTGTCCAGTACTCCCAGGTTTTCCAGTGGTTCTCTAACTAATGTCAGCTCATGATGAAATCCTGAAATAAATTAATAGCTAGTCGGGTGAGGGTGGTGGTACTTCTCTTGTTCGAAGTCACTTGAGTGAAAACTAAAACGTGAGTTAATCATAGTTGGCATAAACAGAATTTTGACAAAAGTGTTTATTGTAAAAGATAATACTGTTGACCAGAATAGTCCATTAATGCCAAGCGTGAGTGGACAACCTAGTGAAAGGTGTATACTGTATGCTGAACGATATCTGCTACCCACATACTCTTTAAACGAAGAAGCAACGGTGAAGGTAAACTTCAAATATCCAACAGCCGTCAACCCCCACCTTCCCCTTTCCCAAATGACGTCTGTCAGAGCAACGCAGTCAAAAGAAGTAAATAACATGATTCCCATGAGAAAAGTGTCTCTATTTACCAACTGATGACAACCTAGCAGAAACATCCTTCATCCCATGACGACAAGTCGTCATAGACTGACCACCATCCCGCTCTTACCATCAGCGACCAGTACGGAGGCCTCTGAGATGACATTCGTAGCTTATGTACATCGACTACCGAAGCCGATGCTTCCAGATCATGGTACTCAATGAATAGTGATCTCCACCGTGTCCAGGCACATTCTACAGACCTCAGAACCACTCACACGACGATACCTTCGGATGCAAGCAATTCTAAAGAGACAGTGATGACAGAATACACAAAGTCACTTCACATTGATAGTTCGGAGAGGCAAAGTACCCCAGATGTAGAATAGACTGTGATCACCGAAGAATGGTAACCCCAATATTTGACAGACAGACTGACGTCGTGATGGTGCCCGAGATGACCTGATTTGGGATATTCCACCCTATCTTTGGCTATACGATTAGAGATTTCATCCGTCACACTACCATCAGCACTCAAAAAAAACTACCTAGATACACGAACATGTCGACGACTTCAAGTGGTTCACCTACAACGGTGAGTGTAGGTAGAGACACATGCCAATCTTGTAACAATACTTTGTATTTAGACGGTGCAAAGCACATCCTATACTTACAGACATTAATCGAAAATTGATTGGGTGGGATTTAGGCAGCCTGAATGCTATCTCACACAGCTACACGATATCCTCTCGCCATTTACAGCTAACTTTATTGTGTCAAAGTTGAAATGTTGTTTAACAACCACAATGAACCATACGCTACAACAACAATAGTAACAAATAACAGGTAAGATTATACAAACATGTGTACATATTCGCATTCATACAGACACAAACAAAAGTCCCAAGTATTGATTTCGTCATGAGGCAGTATTCGTTGGTAGAGGATCACTGAGAATTGTAAACGGCTGAACAGGTATTTAATCCGCCTTTGATACTCCTTAGTAATGTGCACCACTAATAACAACAACTCCACACTCCTAAGACCTTCATCTTCCTAGATGACTACACTTACGGCATTCAGACACCTAGTCAGGAGTTTCAATAACCTACCTATGGACTCTACTTTCTGCCAGTTCGTCATATACGGCCAGGCATCACCAACTAATCCTATCCATCGTAGAAGTTCATTAATAAATACTCTAAAGAAATCAGCCCCTGCAAAACTATCCAAACAGTTCCGAAGAAATCTGTCTATATCAGTTTGCCATTCAAAGGAAATGATGTACAAGAAGTAGTCAAACGAAGACTCGATGAAGCTATCAAGAGAACTTATCATGCTGCAAAACTTGTTTTTCCTTAACACCACCACCACCACCCAGCGAGTGCTTCAACAATCTGGGAAAGACCAGTCGCCAATCCTGGACACTTCAAACTGCGTATATCAATTTGAAGAGTGTGTTTGTAGAAGCAAATACGCATAGGTCATACAGAAAGGCAATTGCCTACTCGCATGATGCTGAGCATTTTCCGAAATGGTTGAAAACAGCTGAATGCAAAGTGCCAAAATCCTCAATAACAAAACATATTTATGGACTATGGACATGATATCGACGCTGTCAGTCAAGTCATTCACTATTGTCAGCAGACAAAGAAACAAGAAGATGCTTTCAATTGTAGAGGTTTGTGAAATTCGGGTTTATAAACAAGGTCTCTCTGTACATAAGGAGATGGTCGTCACTCTTAATCTACTATGGTAATCTACATTTTACTTATTATTATTCTTGATTCATTTAAAAATATGCTTTATCAGTAGGATTATCTTAACTCACTTCAACACTACTATTGTAATTGTTACTATAACTATTACTATTGATATTAGTCTATTTGCAATTCTTGTTATATTCCCTAATGACTAATTGTTTATCTAATTGATGTAATTGAAGCGTAAGGCACTTTATCTTGATTTCTATCTCCTTTTATCTATTTGAACGTGACCTAAAGAAAACATTCCCACCTGTCTTTCTGCATGACTAATTCAATGTAGTTTGTTTGCTAATCAATTTTATATCTCCCAATGTAATCTTGAAAGTATATATATCCATGTTCTACCGAAATTTGACGAATTCATTAAAACACAAAATAATTGAGCAGCAAAGAATATCCCCATTTCGATAATTTCCTCCTCTTCTAGCTCTACAATTATATATATACATGTATGTTTATATACATAGAATATTCTAGAATAGTAGTTAATAACAATATTAGTGTTTTTTATATGATATCCATTTGTAAAGTAAGATCAATGCAATTATAGTTCATTAAAGATGCATAAATAATAATTATTATTATAGAAATATAATAGCAAATAGAATATCAAATAAAATTAGGAAAATTCCACAAAATTCAGGATCATTCGAACCTAGATGGCCAAGGTGAGGATAATGTCTGAACTAGCTTCTTTTGGATGCACAAATTAGGCTTGTTAATGTGGATCCCAACGGCCAGCCTCAGCGATATTTAGTAGTCGAACTAACTCTTAAGGCGAAATTGAGATTCGTAGGTATGCGGTAAATGACCCTGAAAGCCGCCTGCTTAACGTCAATCTTGTGTCTTCTGTATCCACAAGATGAGTGAGATAGACAGAATAGCGCTGCGAATAGATTTTTTTTGTCCTTTGCTTAACCAACCACTGTACAGGGTGATGTTCGGAAATCTGACGAGAAACACGCCTAATTGTATGGCCTATGCAACTGGCTCACTCCACAGGAGCAGTTAAATTAGTAGATACACATGGAAGAGGCAAAATAAATGTTTTCAAGTATACGGTAGTGTCCATCATACGTGAACACTACTGTAATAGCGAGCCAGCTGTTCAGTAGTAGTGCTCACACTCCTTAGTTTTTTTATAATGATTTCATCCTATTAAATGGAGACTCTGATTCATGAAGAAACATCAACGCACACACACACACACATACACTGAAATCACTCAATTTTTCATCTCAATCTTATAAAATGATGAGAAGTTAATAATTACAAAGCTCACTTGATATAATTGATGTGATATTGGCTTAGTGAAACGGATATCCCATACACCAACATTATGCTCACAATTATTACGATCTATTGTATCTGAACATGAACTGAAATGATGTTCATTGAGCCATAACAGATCAGCAATCTAAAACATAAAATTTATGTCTTCATTATTATTGCTATTATTAATAAAATATAAAGCTGACACACTACGGGTGTGGTGAGAGCAGGCTGCTAGCCGATTGGTTGGCACTAATCTACGTTAAGGTCTAGGTCACTAATATGGGCCGTGAGAAAATATGAACAAGCCTGAGTCAACAACCAATCACAGCAAAGTTAACGTGGCAAAATATGATTCGCAGATAGAGAACTCTATTTGTCAAGGAATCCCGAAACAACCAATCAGAAGCCTGCGTTTGTCTACCTAAACAACCAATCAGATGACTGCGCTTGTCTATAATAATGTAGTTGAAAGATGTATAAATACGTGTTGATTTTCATAATAAAACGATCTGTTGCTTCGCCCTTGTCTTCTGTTGTTACATTTGGTGTCGCTGCCAGGATGTCAAATGGCACAGCGTCTTGGAAGAAATTGGTTGAACGACTAGTTTCCGAGTTTGACAGCGAAACAGACAGACAGCTAGCAATGCAGCAGTTCCGGTCAATGAAGCTTGGACCTGATGGAGACCCGCTAGTGTTGGCGGTGAAACTGACTAATCTACTTCGACGCGCGCTTCCCACTTTAGATGAAGAATCAGAAGCGCAGTTACTGTCTTCCCAATTCATCGAGAGTGTCCCAGACCACATTTCTCAGCGATTACAACTGGTTAACGCAACGCAGCCGATGGATATTAGCGAGCTGGCGAAGGTGACCAGACAGCTGCTGAGCACAACGGTAGCCGCTATAGACCAACCAAAACCAAACGAATATGAGCAGAAAATTGAAGCATTGCAGCGGGAAGTGGCGGCGTTAAAGTTGGCTGATAGAAAAGACCGGTGTTTTGAATGCGGTAAGCCGGGACACTGGAGAAGATACTGCCCAGAAAGGCGGAAAAGAAAAAATTTCAGACGGTATAATGCTTGTTCTTTCTTTCGTATGAACCTAGATTTAGTGGGGGCTATTGAGAAAGGCGCTCTGTATTCGAAGTTGCGAGTGAATGATCGAGAAGTAGTATGTTTGATAGATACAGGGGCGGCCGTGTCGTTAATAGATAAGAATTTATGTAAGAGTGTTAGCCCGTGTTCATTGACAGTACAAACAGTAGGCGGGTATGTGTTGCGTATCACGGGTAGATCGAACTGTACGGTCGTTGTTGGTGGCTGCGAGGTGACGTTTCCTTTCATTGTTGTACCCGAACTACAGCGAACGATATTAGGAGCGGATTTTCTGCGTGAGATTGGTGCCATAATCGACACGCAAGCGAACGTGGTGGTCACGAAATACGGGCATATCAACATGTATGAGACCAGCGAGATAGCAGCGATTAAGCTGCCGACGGTACACAATGTGACAGAGTTAATTAGTAAATACGATCATCTGTTCACTGGAGATGGCGACCCATACGGTTATTGCGATAAGGTGAATCATGAAATTCCGTTAAGTGATCCGAAAGTAAGGTCATTTACAACGCGAAGAGTTCCATGTCATCTGGAAGGCGAAGTGGAGCGACAAGTGCAAGAGATGTTAAAAGATGACATTATTGAGGAAGCTGATAGCCCGTACAACTCTCCAGTGCTGTTAGTAAAAAAAGCGAATGGGAAGTATAGATTCTGTGTTGATTTTCGACAGTTAAACAGTATGACAGAGTTAAGACCGTGTGCCATGCCAACAGTGGTAGAAACTTTAGATCGCCTACAAGGTGCGAATGTGTTTTCGGTTCTCGATCTTCGCTCAGGATACTGGCAGATACCGATAAAACAAGGTGATAGAGATAAGACGGCTTTCATCGTGGGTCAGACACAATATCGATTTAAACGCATGCCGTTTGGACTAGCAGGTGCACCGTTTACGTTCAGACGACTGATGAAGCTATTACTTAGGAACTTGAAAAACGTGGAGGTTTATGGTGATGATCTCGTCATATACAGTCAAAACGAAAACGATCACGTCAACCATGTAGAAGCCGTGCTGCGACGCATCGAAGAGTTTGGACTACGCGTCAACAAAACCAAGTCCCAGATAGCCAAAAAGAATGTTACTCTGTTGGGACATAAAGTGGGAAATGGTGAGATTAAACCACTGCCGGAGAAAATTTTGACGATTAAAACGATTCCAGCCCCGAATTCAAAGAGAAAACTGAGACAATTCTTGGGTAGAGCAGCGTTTTATAGCCGCTTCGTGAAGAACTTCAATGAGATAGCAGCCCCTCTATACAGGCTACTAGGTGAGCCAAAGTTTGTTTGGTCGGAAGAATCGCAGAGGACATTCGACAGAATTAAACAGCTGCTCGACCACCAACAAATGACGCTAAAACTACCTGTGCCAGGAAGACAGTTCACAGTGTGCACAGATGCCAGTGACTACGCTATAGGTGCGGTCCTAAGACAGGACGAGGGAATCGTTGAGTATGCCAGTAGGGTTTTGACACTCGCAGAGAGAAAGTATTCAACGATAGAGAAAGAATGTTTAGCAATGGTATGGGCAGTCGACAAATGGAGACCTTATTTACTCGGCCGGCGGTTCCACATCGAAACTGATCATAAGCCGCTACAATTTTTGAAGACAGCGAGAGACCCACGGGGGAAGTTGTCACGGTGGATGTTGCGTCTTCAGGAGTACGATTTTACGATCTCACACGTTCCTGGAAGTGAAAATGTCTTGGCAGATTTGTTATCGAGACCAGAAGATGAGTCTGAGTTGCCCGAGGTCGCTTACGGAGTGCATGCAGTAGAACAAGACCCACTAAGACTTGCACGTAGGCAGAGGTTGGACGATACGCTGAATACAGTAATACAGGTGATCACCAACGGAATAGAAGTGGATCAAACTACGGCGAGTAAGGAGCTAACCACACTACTCAGACAGAGGGATCGACTCAGAGTGAATGCCTACGGGACTCTGACCTGGCGAGAGAACGACGGAAGCTGGCTGGCTGTCATACCTCAATCGTCGCGCCACGACATGATAGAAGAATGTCACCAGCTAGCGCATACAGGCGTGGCCAGAACGACCGATCTCCTAAGACAAAGTATGTACTGGCCAGGTATGAGAGAAGACGTAGCAAGATACGTACTTGGATGTCCACGGTGCCAGCTGATGAAAGGTGACCGGTATATACGACCACCACTTCAGTCGATTCCAGTTACCGCGATAGGTGACTTGTGGTCCGTAGATGTCATGGGTCCATTTCCTCAGACATCCAATGGTAATCAGTACCTCTTGGTGATGACGGAACACGCGACACGATGGGTAGACGCCGTAGCAATCCCAGACCAACGTGCAAGAACCGTGACAGATGCAGTAGTTAGACACATTGTTGCAGACCACGGCGTACCGAAGACAATACTGACAGACCAAGGTCCCTGTTTCGAGAGTGAAGAGTTTACTTCCCGTTTGCAACAGCTGGGCATCAAGAGGATCAGAACGACCCCATACCATCCACAAACGAATGGCCTAACGGAGAGAAACAACCGTACACTGAAGGAGTGGCTGGCCTCGAAGGGCGGGAACTGGGAAACGGAGCTTCCACTGATTTTACTAACACATCGGGCTACCACTCAGGAAACAACGAAGAAGTCACCCTTCCAACTGATGTATGGTAGAAAACCACGATTACCGGTACACAATGAGACCTGGCCCATGCACCAAAAGTGGAGTACGACGAAATTAAAAGCAGAGAGGAAAGAGGCAGTCAAGAATGTAATACGGAAGCAGCGCAGTGATGTCATGAAGTCTCAGATGAAAGAAAGGACGCAGTGCATTACCTTTGCAGTCGGGGACCAAGTGAAGTGTAGAGACAGGAGATATACAGTTGGAGGCGGGCTAGGTTCACGGAAACTCCTTCCAAAGTGGGAAGGACCATACACAATCACAAAAAGACGGGGTCAAGTATATACCATCCGAAGAGGTGATAAACAGAAACGAGTTAACGCCAGTCAGCTCCAAAGATGGGTACAGTGGGACAAGCCGGTCAGTAACAATCCTCAACTAGAGGATGTAGCACCCAGAAGGTCGGAACGTCTGCGCACGAAGCTATTTGACGGGGGGACGAGTGTGGTGAGAGCAGGCTGCTAGCCGATTGGTTGGCACTAATCTACGTTAAGGTCTAGGTCACTAATATGGGCCGTGAGAAAATATGAACAAGCCTGAGTCAACAACCAATCACAGCAAAGTTAACGTGGCAAAATATGATTCGCAGATAGAGAACTCTATTTGTCAAGGAATCCCGAAACAACCAATCAGAAGCCTGCGTTTGTCTACCTAAACAACCAATCAGATGACTGCGCTTGTCTATAATAATGTAGTTGAAAGATGTATAAATACGTGTTGATTTTCATAATAAAACGATCTGTTGCTTCGCCCTTGTCTTCTGTTGTTACACGGGTACCAAAGGACTCGCTACACTAAATCTCGTAGTCTGACCGAGGGATGGGATGGTTCCCAAACAACCAGATTGAAGCAAGTGGTTGGGCCACACAGCAACCCTGAGCCATCAATTCCAACTCTGATCTATAAGGTAGTCGAGCAGCGTCAGGAACTATGTTCACATTGTTTCCGGTGAGTTAAACAGGTTCGGCTTCTACAGCCCATGTACGTACAATACAGGTTTGGAATCAGGGTTTTCCAGTCCGTCCGTCCCCCTCCGCACCTCAGGTAGACCCGCACGTTTATCAGTCCGAATGTTGGTCGCGTTGGTCGTTCTCATTCTCTCCTTCACTTTTGTGAAGGAATACTCAGGCCTCATGAAGGCAGTGAATAGGACTTGCCATCTGGCTGGCAGGAACTACGGACACTTGGTGGCCATATGAGAAAATTTAGGCAAGGAGACCGAAGTAAACGCATTCTCCATTGTACCAGGTAATTTATGCAGGCAACTAAGATGGTAAAAGATTATAACATGTACTTATGAACTAATCAAATATATACATTATGGAAAATTTACTTAGTCATCAATACAACTGACATCCTTCAGTTTAAACTTTACTAAGACAAATGATGAAATGCTCTCATCTGAAATATAACTATTTATAGGATGATTAGTTTAGTGTATACGTGTACACTATATGCATTAAAACTGTTAAAGTGGTTAAGGTTATTTCAGAACACGATTTAAGCAGGCCAATACGTATATCCGGTGAATTCTTATCAGACATTACATGATTACATAATAAAATATCGATTTATAGACATTTGAAACTATGTGGATCAATAGAATCGAATATAATCGAAAAGGATGTAAGTAGAATAATGACAGTGATAATAGTAATGACCGGGATCACTATTCTAAGTCGAGGTTAAAAGCCATGGTAGGCAGAGGAATTGAACAGTGCGTCGGTGGCACAGTGGTTAGGACTCTCGCCGACCATGCACATGGTCCGGGGTTCGAGCCCACGCCGGCGCACACCTGATATCTATGGTCGGCCTGGGAAATTTGGGCTACCGATATCCATGCTGAAAATTCCATACTTGTACCAAAAATACAGTGTGGAATCAAGCTGTAAATCAAAAATAAAAAAAAAAAAATTTGCCGAACACGGAAACTGATACGGAAAATTATTATGATGACTGCCTCAGATATGCTTAGTGAATGAAGACGTAAACGCTTAGACGACTGAGGTGGTTTCTTATATAAAGTTGTAAAGGCGGAGTTTCTACCAGTCTTGTGATGTGTATCCACCCGGGATGCCAATATCAAAATTCTGATTGACTTTAGGGCTTCTTTGTCTAACCACGTTGGACAATGCTCAGAAAGGTGACAGTGGGCCTTCCAAGTAGTTCTACCTATACAACTGTTTCCACAAGAACAATTAAATTTATAAATGTACATTAATGAAGTGGTCAGACTCGATGGCCTATCCTCCACGTGTGTATTGGAATTCTATACAACGACTCGTGAATTTTAAACATAGTGTTACTACGAAAGACGATTTAGCTACTATTTTTTCGGAGTTTTGATGCCATTAATTCACTGGCTATTTCTCCTCTGAACACGGAAGTCATGCATAAATATACGTTTCTTCAGCACGGTTTGAAAGCATTTCTCTCGATCTGTTTTCATCAACGGAGACTTCAGCACACTTCAGCACATACAAAACGTTTTTCCTGATTTCATCGTCAAGAGTGTCAGTTGGGCAGATTTCTTACTGATGGGCGTATCGGCCAACCCCTATCTTGCCATCTTGTTAGCAGGACACATCAAAACATGACAAGAAGTCGTCTTTCTCTGTATTTTTAAAACCATGGATACTGAACAAAGAGTACTCTTTTCGATAACCCACTCATCACCAGGCTCTACTGTTACATATACATTATAGTGAATGAATGAATTAGTGTTATGAACAACATTATTGTTGTTTAAATAACATCGAATCAATAATATCAACAGATTACAGTTCAATAGTATGAACATAAAATAGGCTGGATGTCAGAAAAAATTAGGAAAGATAATATTACAAATTCATGAATTCATAGTCTCTACTGAAGGCCAGCCAGGGCAGTAGTAGTGGCTAACTGGACTTGCTTCTTTTGAACACAGAGAACTGGTTGTTTGAGGTGAATTTCAATAGCCTCTGGTGTTTGAAGTATGCGGTGCTTCGATGATTTCGGAAATTTATTAGGCACCCAGTAGATGATAGAGGATTTTTCAATGCTGGCTTGCTTTGTAGCAGGTCGGTTTGCACCAGATTGTCCAATATCGAACTGTTAATGGTTTTCACTACACCTTTACTTAGTCATAGTGTTTTATTTGTGAACTTAGTTTGTCGACTCTTAGTACGCAAATGTAAACACACAGGAACTCAGCATTTCGCTGTCCAGTATAACAATCAGTCAGACAAGGAAGTCGTGACCAGTAGGGTGCAGCACGTCGGGTGTGAGGACAAATACTCGCCGAAGACTTTGGCTAGGGGTCGCACTATGTAGTGAATTGGCAGAAGTTAGAATTCATGTGCCATTGGATCGGGTCCCAGTGGCTTGATGATATACGAGCTCGCCTTGTAGCCAGAAGGTCCTGGGTTCGAATCACGGTGGGTGCGTACTGCTGAAGAGTCCCAAACTAGGACGAAGCAGTTGGCTGTTCAGTACTCCCAGGCTTTCCAATGGTTCTCTAACCAATGTCAGTCAGCTCATGACGAAATCATGTAACCAATCAAATCCCTACAAACCAACACTTGAATTCAGAATCACTTAAACTGCAACACATTAGCAATTGATACTCATCACACAAGGGTTGGCTCTTGTCACCCACTGGTCTAGTGGACAACATGGTTTCAGCGTTTGGAAGTATTGGTTCCCGGTTTTGAGACTAAGTGTGAATACTATCACTCACTGACTCACGGAGATGCATTTACATCCATACTTTTTTTTTCCTTCACGTTCCCCAATGGAACATAGGGCTTCACTTCAAGCTAGTGGCTTGAAGTTTCTGTAGAAGTGTTAAATTTTACAGGATGGGGTTGCTAGCCTTATACCCAACCTTTTCTCTTTGCCAGCATTATTTCTGGCTTAGCGAGGTAAAGAAGTGTGTCGGCCGGGGATCGAATCCCGGACCATGTGCATGGTCGGTGAGCGTCCTAGCCGCTATGCCACCGACGCACATACATCCATACTGATCAGTCCCAAATAAGAATAGAGATCCACATCTCAGATCCCACCCACATACACACACACACACACACAACAAAAACCAACCCATTAAGGTACACATATTATAATTGTGATGTAATTTTTATAAACATGCACTTACCGATGCTTTTAATTCTGAATGAGAAAATTTCAGCTGAGGCCTCTGCCATGCTGATACACGTAGATCCCATAAACTAATCACACCACTCATACCACTGGTTAGCAGACAACTTGGATAGGCGGCTGATGGCAAGGCAGCACAACGTAACAATGGTCCAGTTTGTGATGAGACATTAAATTCTCTGACTCTTTTATCTATGCCAAATAGAAAATAGGATTCCTTATTTGTGAGTAAAACTTGGGAATTGTGGAAGTATGTAGCTTCATATAATGAAAACAAAAAAACACATAGTTCAGCGAAGAGTCTCTTTTCGGAGGCGAATTCGTTCACACATAGCCTGTACAATCGCAAATATATATGTGGGTTATTTTGTATGTATGTGTACATTAAGTTTGTCAAACAAAAATAGGCAACTGGTTAGGGTTATTTTAGCTCAATAGGTGGAGATTAATTGTTGGAGTTACGTAATGCAAAATGAGTGAAGAATATTGGGTGTTATTGAAATTAGGGTAGTAATTTATTTATTTATTTATTTAAACGCATAAAAACTTGGTACAATATGGCACCAAGAAGGATGAGCCACACAATAATAATAAAACAACATAGATAAAAAGAAAAAAATATAAGTAGAGTACGGATAAAGAACTTCATCTGGAAGGAAAACAGTCGTGCTTAACAAGTTCAAACAGTATTCGTTAACTATCATCGGGAAGGGAAGAAAGAAGGAAATTGCAACACGTGTAATAGCACGCGATAAGTTTCATTGATTGTTTGTTGCTTCATTCAATTCATTGTGTGAGGCCTGAGATACTGCTCGGGCGCCCAGACCGAAGTAGGTGGTTTTATTAAGGGATCACCCACCCCCCGAGCCTTTGACTTGGAGTCTAATCCGCACGCAAGGCAGCGAAGCAGCGTCAGGAGCTGCATTTCCATGGTTTTCGGTGACTCGTATGAGTTCATACGCCATTTGATCCGATTGGATACTGGAGCCGATGTATCCCATGGTAACTGCTTTTAGTTTAACCGCTATCCAAACAACCTTCCTGACATGGTAGGACCTGCAGTGACAGAGTCCCAGTCAGTTTAGCATGTTGGGTCATTACGGTATTCAAGCCCGACTAGCACAACAAGGTAGCGGTTATCGGCCGGGGTTAGGGTAGTAACAAAGGTGATGAGTTGTCACAAACAGTTGCTAAAAAAGACTCTCAACAAACGCCTCCTTCAAAGTAATCTACAGAGTCAAGAATAACCTACCACCAATACGGTTTTGTCTTCTTTGTATCACTGAAGCTCTAGCTATTCACACAGAAAAAACCGGAGCTGTGCATACAAAAGAGAATTATTCAACCACCTCTAATGTCATGGTAACTTTGTTGATTTTTGATGACTTAATTTTGTTTATGTGTTGGTTTGTAGGGATTTGGTTGGTTTCAGGATTTCATCATGAGCTGACATTAGTTAGAGAATCATTGGAAAACCTGGGAGTACTGGACAACTGTTTCGTCCTAGTTTGAGACTCTTCAGCAGTATGCACCCACCGGGATTCGAACCCAGGACCTTCCGGTTACAACCAAATCCCTACAAACCAACACATAAATACCAATGAGATGCTCACTGGCGACTGGCCCTATTCAGGTAGGTAGTTACCTGGGTTCCAGTGAGAAGTCGTGACCAGTAGGGTGCAGCACGTCGGGTGTGAGGACAAATACTCGCCGAAGACATTGGCTAGCGGTCGCGCTATGTCGTGAATTGGCAGAAGCTAGAATTCATGGGTTGGGCATTGAATCGGGTCCCAGTGGCTTAATGGTCTACGAGCTCGCCTTGTAACTCGAAGGTCCTGGGTTGGAATCCCGGTGGGTGTGTACTGCTGAAGAGTCCCAAACTAGGACGAAACAGCTGCCTAGTACTCCCAGGTTTCCCAATGGTTCTCTAATTAATTTTGTTTGTTTGCCTGTTTATTTAACTTGCATATAATTCTTGGATTCATTTAGAAGTCTTACGTGATTTCGTATTCTCTACTTCGTTCCTATGTATATCCTGAGTAAAACTCACTCATCAAACTGTTCATATTATAACACAACTTCTTTCTTAACAACTGTTTGTGACAACTCATCACCTTTGTTACTACCCCAATTTCATTAACACCTAATTTTCTTGACTGATTTTCTGTTACATAACTCCAACAACTAATATTCACCTGTTTAGTTAAAATAACCATAACCAATTGTCTATTTTTGTTTGACAAACTTAATGTACACATACATACAAAATAACCCACATATATATTTGCGATTGTACAGCTAAGAAAATGAACTGGCCGGCGAAAAGAGACTCTTCGCTGGACTACGTGTTTTGTTTTCATTACTGCCTCCTGGATGGAGATTATCCATGAACTCCATATAAATTTGCTTACTTGATAAATATAATATCAACACAGTGAAACAGTCTTATTTACTGAATTTTTAAATATTATGGAAGTCAGGCATAGCTAGCTTTACCTCTTGGTATCATGTCTTCTACTAGTACTTTGGTTGTAAGTTCAAGTGCCTCGTCAGAAATCAGGTCGTTTCTCACCACTTCTATAACCATATTTATCACCATTCGTCTTTATAAGCTAACAGTGTTGAAACTAACCAATTTTCTTTCCTCACTATCTAAACTATGTTTTATTATTATTATTATTATTATTATTATTATTATTATTATTATTATATCCTTTAATTCCTAAAGGAACATAGGGCTTTAGCTGCGCATCTCCATTGCCTTCTGTTTTCTGCGAACTATTTCACCACGCTCCAAGTCTGCCCACATGCTTTCATCTCCTCCTCACATGACCTCCTCCAAGTTACCCCACCCTTGGACGACTAACTCGCCGCTTCCCTTTCGGTTTCCACTCGAGCAATGGCTTATCTAGTGATGTCACTTGATGGTTTCCTCAGTGTACGGCCAGCCAATCCATCTCCATTTCTTCCTGCCTATTTGCTGCACAATAATCGGTTCCCGCTGGGTTGGTTCGCTTATTGCCAGAGATCCCTGTTGCTGATGTTTTCTGGCCGGCCATGTGATCTTAAGTTTTAAGCTATGTTTTACTTCATAAGAATTTGTTAGTCTAAATTTTGAGTAGCTTCTCATTAGATTTAACACCATAGCAAATTGAATATTTAGACAATACATAAGTAGATGAATTACTAAAATCAATAGGATATCCTGATTTATAAATTTTGTTAACAGTATACATCTTACTGTACAATATACATTTATATGACAATGCCACACGTGTCAAGTGATCCACAGCAGAAAACTCGGCGACACTTCTGAAGTGAAAATAGAGGAGTAAGAAAAGGCGGCTGTCTGTCTACTATCACCGATGATATTCTAAATTGTGGTGGACTGGATTATGCATCAGACTGTTCATAGGATGTGGGAAGACAGTAATACACTGGGACCCGATTCAATGGCTCATGAATTCTAACTTCTACCAATTCGTGATTTAGCGCGACCCCAACCATTGTCGTTGGTGGGACATGCATCCACACACGTGACATCTAATTGGACCTCACTGGTCACGACTTCTCACTAGAACTCAGGAAACTCCAACCTGTAGCAAGTCACTAGCGAGCATCAGATTAACTTTCTATAGTTTTGGTTTGTAAGGATTAGTTGCTCGCTAGTGACTTGCTACAGGTTGGAGTTTCCTGAGTTCTAGTGAGAAGTCGTGACCAGTGAGGTCCAATTAGATGTCACGTGTGTGGATGCATGTCCCACCAACGACAATGGTTGGGGTCGCGCTAAATCACGAATTGGTAGAAGTTAGAATTCACGAGCCATTGAATCGGGTCCCAGTGGCTGAATGCTATACAAGCTTGCCTTGTAACCGGAAGGTCCTGGGTTCGAAACCCAGTGGGTGCGTACTGCCGATGATTCCCGAACTAGGATGAAACAGCAGCTGTCCAGTACTCCCTGGTTTTCAATGGTTCTCTAACTGATATCCATCTGAGAGAACATTGACAGTGAAAAGATGATTACAGGTGGACACAGAGAAGACGGAGGTGATAAAAATAACCACTCAACAGTAACAATTTACCATCAAAGGGAGACATTTACCAGAGGTTGCCTCCTTCACTTATCCTAGCGGGAAGTATCGTTTCAACTACAGACAGTCGAAATGGACGAAGATGTCATAGTCAGTCAGAATCGGGAAGGCAAGACACGCAGGCCTTCATCAACCTGAAACCAGTGTGGAAATCTTCTGTACTCAGCTAGCATAAGGAACAAGATTTGCATTTTCTCAACACCAATGTCAAGTCAGCTCTTCTATACGTGTCAGAAACTTGAATTGTGTATTCCTAAAAGGGTTTCCAACAGCCTGTTGCAGAATTTCATCAACAGCTGCCACAGCTTCGTTGGCTTCATACTGAAGATCGAATGACCAGAAAGAATTAGTAACAAGATACTATGGGAACTAATCAACAGGAAAGAGCCGATTGCTCAACAAGTGGATATGTAGGAGAAAGTGCAGATGGATTGATCAGGCATACACTGAGGAAGCCGCCGAACGACATAGCGCGCCAGGTCCTCAAGTGGAAACAAATGGAAAGCAACGAGTGGGTCGTCAGTGCGAGAGTGACATGGAGGAGATCACGTGAGGAAGAGATGAGAGAGTTTGATTAATCGATGACCCAGCTAAAGAGGGCGGCAGAAGATAGGACAAAGTGGAGATGTGTAGTTGAAGCCCTATGTTCCACTCGGAACGCAAAGGAACAATCATAAAATTAAACATCTTACTGGGGCTATCGGTTTTTTGGTATCAACCAGTAAACCATTTAGACTAATACAGAAATACCTTCGTCATTCGGTCCATAAGGTCCGTTGTGCATGGATTTTTTAACTTTATTTATTGTGTGGTGAGTGCTACTCATACGATTTATCAGTAGTAAATATGTATAAAGAGACGTTCATCGGCATAAGAAAAAATAAAAACAAATAGCAAGGACATATATTTGATTTCAGATAGGGCAAATGACACAGCGTATGGCGATACATGGAAGACGTGAAAGGAACAACACAAAGAAATACAATATGAAGTCCAGAAGTACTACATAACCCGAAGATCTATGCAAATGGTGTCACCTTGAAGGTAGGGTATAGTATAGACAATTCTTAAGGTGCTTTAGGGCTTCTATCTCTGCTTCCGTCATGTTAGACTTCCCTCTTCGTTCTGTCGTTGTTAATATTAGTGCACACTTTGCGCCAATACTGCATTAGTCGTTGTCTTGTCTATCCTACTTGGTGCTAGTGTGGTGAGAACTGTCTACTAGCCAAAATTGGTAGACAGAAATTTACGTCAATGTTTACGTCCCAAATATTGGACATGAGAAAGACAAGAACTAAGCTTAACCTTGAGGAACTCATCAACCAATCACAGAAGACTTAGTGTGGGCGGATATGACTAGCAGATATATTAACGGCTGTCTAAGAAACCACAACAAAGAGATGACAGGAAAACCACCAATCAGAAGACGTTGCCTCTGTTGCTTGACCCTTGTTCTCTGTCGTTATACTAGAAATAAGACTGTTTCACTGTGTAATTTACATCGAAAAAACAAATTAAATATCAAAATTGGTATCTGAAAACATAACAAAGGAGAAACTTTCTACCATAAAAAGAAAGCAAAGAAACAGGAGGGGGGTTATTAGCGCTATGAACAATCTTAATTATTCATTAAGGAATCTCATGATCTACAGCACTATTTCAAAATAATCCTTTTGCAAAAGTTCATTCACCCATGGTTCTGTAGTCAGATGGATAGAGGGAATAACCACTCACCCACCTTTAACAGAAGAATTCAGTGCGTTTATGAATATTTTGTTTTATTTTATTTGAAGTCAATATCAAATCTACCTAGAGAGAGAGAGAGACTGAGGTAGGTCACATAAGTCTGTTAATGAACAGTTGGTAATGAAACACACGCCTATTGTGTGTCAAAACTACCTGGTTATTCAAACCCCAACAGATGCAGCTGGTTCTCAACCAGTCACTCAATAGTTAGAAGTCGATAGTCTGCAGCAATGAGACTCACCTCCACCGAGATTACACTAAGTCAAGTAAAGCAGAGCGGAGTATCATAATTAACTCTAACTATATGATACTCTAAATTAAGTTTGTATTTCTACAAAAAGAGACTAAGGATACCTCAGGTGTTTTTGTTGTCGTAAGTCTAATTAAGACTACCAGTGTGGTGACAGCAGGCTGATAGCCAATTGGCAGACATTAATTTACGTCAATGTCTAGGTCACTAATATTGGCCGTGAGAAAATATGAACAAGGCTGATTCAACAACCAATCACAGCAGACTTAACCTGGGCAAATCAGATTCGCAAATATCTGGCTTAACTTTCCGAGAAACAACCAATCAGAAGACTGTCTTTGTCTGCTTGCATAAGCTATAATAATGTACATGAAATATATATATATATATATATATATATATATACGTGCTGATTTCCGTAATAAAACGATCTGTTGCCGGCCCTTGTCTTCTGTTGTTACACCAGTTCTGTAGAAACTATGACTTTCCAGGGATACAAACAAACATGTTGTAGCCCCTCGTTATATGACACCAATATTCTCAAAGAAATTAAAAATGTCAAACTTTTCTACTCGAATGATATACGTCTAGACGTGTAAGACGAATTTTTCTTGGTTCAACTACAGGAAGCTTAGAATTCAATGTGTTGATTGTCGACGAATCGAAAAACACGCTTAAATAAACTATTAGGGCATTCGAAAGCTGACATGGAGGAGATCAAGTGAGGAGGAAATTAAAGCTTGTCGACAACCGTGCAACCGGATGATGAAGAGGAGGACTACAGAAATGAGGATGAAATACAGATGTGCTGTTGAAAGTCTATGTTCCAATTGGAAACCTGGGAAATAATCCAGAATAATATCTTAGACAGTCTACAGTTGAAAGGAAGAAGCCTCAAGACCAAATGTGCACACTTTTATGTATACACAGAGAACCATTGCTCTTCTTCCTTCCTCATGTTAGTTTGTTAGGGTTTGAGTGGTTACTAATTTCATCATGAATTGACACCATTTGCAGAGCAACTATTGAGAATCAACGAGTACCAGATACCTGCTTTGTCCTAGTTCCACACCCTTCGGTAGTACTACACTGGCTCCTAGTTTAGAAATAGGGAGTGAAGTGGTAGAGCACGTTGACCGCTTCACTTATTTGAGAAGTTGCATCAGGCAATGCCAGCGGGTTGACAGCTGACGAAATTTCACTACAAATATGGAAGGCTCGTTCAGCGTTTGTCAACTCACTCTATCTCTGGCTTAGTAGACGTAATATCTGACTGGCTGTCGATCAAAAGGCGGGTGTACTGCTTAGTAGTCCGTTCCGTCCTCCTCCTGTATGGCTGTGAGCAAGACCTGGCCATTGGGAGTGGAAGATATGGAAAGCCAGGCTAGATAGCTAGCTGTCTTTGATCATAGGTGTCTGTGTTCCATCTCCCGTGTCAGGTGGTGGTATAGTGGGGTGAGCAATATTGAGGTTAGACATCGGTCAAGTGATAGGTAAGTCAAGAAAAGGATATCAATAGACGAGGCTGTGAAGCTACATTGATTGAGAGAGATGGTTAGGATATGCGTTACGTATGCAGACCTAACCATCGATGGCCTTCCTCGACAATGGGCAATGTTAGCTGACATAGGGCAAAGGATCAGGTTGGAAAAGAGTTAGCTAGTGGTTGGTGGTCAAACCAAAACATGGCTTCATCAGTCAATGAAATCCACAACAGTTAGTTTAAGCCAGCCGCGTAGGAAGGTGTAGACTTCCTGGTTGGGGTACTGGGGACGGTAAAAACCAATGAAGGCTGGAGACAATTATGGCTCAAGATCGTTTTCAATGGCTGGTGCAGATGCATCCACTCCTTGTGACTTATAGTCTCCAATGAAACTATATTGATTTTATCCCCTCCCCTCCCCCGGAATTAATCACACTATTCGGTGGTATATACGCTGAATATACAGAAAAAACGTGGTAATCAAGCCATCATTTTAAAAAATGCAAACATACCCTGTTGAACATCCCATAATTCAATGAATCCTTTACTAGTAGCTGCTACTACCTGTAAACATTGTGAATCTGTTTCAGCTGAACGAAATTTCATCCAACAGTAATGATCTCGTCTTGAGCAAGCTGACAACGACGACAATGATGACGAGGAGGAGGTCACTTCATGATTTCGATGAATTTGATAGCTACAAATTGGTGTATAGGTAGCTTTTGAGGCACTATTATCAAATGGTAACTTCCAGATTAGAATATGTGACGATATACACTGGGATGAATGATTCGATTGTTTGCTAGAGGCTAGCAAAGGTCCATATAATGCAAGATACGGCCATTGAAGAGATAAACGTGGATAGATTATGACATCATTGTAGTGATGAATACCTAAGGTCTGATAATGCTTGTTCAAAGAAAAAAGAACCGACAAACAGTAGACGTAATTACTTCAATCCAAAGAAGCAGGTTAATCAAGAGTAGAGAGTTTGAGTAAACATTTGCTTTTACGAAACTCGGTAGTTTCACCGATGATAGATAGTTGCCACCTTGACACAGTGGTGATAATGTTGGTCATCATAGCGTTGGGAGTTTGAGAAACAAGTAGTTCTCTTTGTGAATAGTGGGTGTAGATACAGGAAGGTATATTTTCCAGGTTCACATGCGACTTTCCATAGCCAGTAGTATCATTTTCATATGGACACATGACGAGAAACCACTTCACACAAACAGTGTGTAACTGACCACAAAAGGCTAGCAACGCACTTCACTGGCCATGTGATCACCCAACATCTCATAGTCTTGATGTTTCACATATTTCAAGACGAAATTGACCTACATAATGTGAGGCAGCTGCGAAGTAGTAATTGTCCATCACTACCATCATCATTAATTTCATTTTTATATTTTCCAACATACTTCCTGATCAATTTATCAAGGTAATTATTAAATTTCAAAGTTTCTTTTATATGCCTCACCTCCTATCTTAGATTTTCCTTCGTAATATATTTAGTGTTTGTGCCTTATTACTTAAAAATTTCACCAAGATTGGAGGGAGGGATTGATAACGGCAGCTTTGTTTATCGAATCAACTGCAAACACGTGTAATAGTAAGGACTCGACACCTGTCCAGCCAGACAACTGAAAAATTCTACTACCCCTACGACGACGACGAATAGGAAAGAATAAAGAAAACTATAAAACTCAAGTTTTGAAGTTGTGTGATTATAATTGATGAAATGATTATGAACAATACTAGATCGTGTTCGAAACTTTGACATCCAGTATGTAATAATACTGTTTCACTTTATGTGTAATGTATACCCAAAAAAATTAATACGGAATTACATGATACCACAGTGCTGACCAAGTTTCACACGTATATTACCATAAATGTTAATCATGAAAACAAGCGAATTCTCATAAAACTAGACACCAATGATTGATTGATTGAGACGCGTTGTTGCATACCACTTATACCAACCAGTAGTAGTTAATGTTAGCCAGCCAGCCAGCCAGCCACATCGAGGTGATCTAATTACCTGATGGCCATTTCGCCTGCTTGAGATCGAGCTCATCACCGGTGTGCCTACCCGGTCTCGCTCACCTCACAGAGCCGAATCAGCTCAAGCCATCCAATCAGAACAAGTCGTGACCAGTAGGGTGCAGCAGGTCAGGTGTGAGGACAAATACTCGACGAAGACATTGGCTAAGGGTCGCGCTATGTCGTGAATTGGCAGAAGCTAGAATTCATGGGTTGGGCATTGAATCGGGTCCCAGTGGCTTAATGGTCTACGAGCCCGTCTTGACACCAGAAGGTCCTGGGTTGGAATCCCGGTGGATGCGTACTAATGAAGAGACCCAAACTAGGACGAAACACCTGTCTCTCCAGTACTTCCAGGTTTTCTAACGGTTCTCTAACTAATGTCAGCTAATGATGAAATCCTGAAACACAACAATTATGACAGTTCAACACTTCCTCATTCATCGCGAGTAGGCGGTCTCTACCCCCTACACCTCCTCCCACCGACATGGCTGAAACAGACGCTCAAGGACGCTTCACGAACTATCACCATGCTTTTGTTTGGCCACAATTGATCCTTTTCCAACTCAGTTTTATTTCACATAAAACTCCACATACATAAGAAAGGAAGGAAGGAAGGGACACGAAAACTCAGTGAGTCAATCGATGTTACTTGACAAACTCTATACCCTATCTTCCCCACCTTAGCTACCTACTAACAGCATAACACTGAACCTTATTATTACGCAACACATTATTGAGCTATAAAACACCCCAGCTATTCATAGTCGAAAGCGCTTGACTCTACTTGAGTAATTGACTGACTGATCCGTGCGTGATCTCGGCACAACAGCAAAACATTATTCTTTATCATCAGTTAAATTTCTACAAAAACTCTAATCCAAATTGACCATTGATACGCTTACTTACTCTATAATCAATTACATGAGAAATATAAAATTTATTCTTATCATCAGTTACAATTTCTTGTGCCTTTTCTCTTCTCTGACGACTAAAATCATTTTTCCCATGATGATGATGACGCCAGGAGATATTTTCATCTTTTAATATTTTTTCCTCTTGATTGGTTTTAACATTCGCTACAGGACACGGTAACAGTAAAT
The DNA here is from genome assembly GCA_944472135.2 of Trichobilharzia regenti. NCBI lineage: Eukaryota > Metazoa > Platyhelminthes > Trematoda > Strigeidida > Schistosomatidae > Trichobilharzia > Trichobilharzia regenti. The sequence continues at coordinate 48,453,912 of OX235268.1, forward strand.
CATTATCATGTATTGTTGATGTCCAGAAGTTGCCTGGGCGAATATTTACAAAGACAAAAAAATCAATCAATAATAAGACATAGGAAAAACGACAAAAGTCTCCCAAAATTTCACTGGGACAGCATATTTTCTAAAGCCTAGGTGTCAAATAATGTTGTGATCATATTATGGTCATGAATAATGAATCAGAGTGAAGGAGTGAGTGGGTGTGTGGGTGGCATATCTATCTGGTCCACATTCTACCGGTCGACCAATCAAAATTTTCTTCATGCTAAGCTTGATCGATAGTATCACAGGCAGCCTCACAGATAGCCAATCGAATTTATGGCTTTAAATAAAGCGCCCACGCACATATTGGACCAGAATTCGGTGCTACTAGTACTACTACTGTAACAATAGAAGACAAGGGCCAGGCAACAGATCATTCATTAAGCTCAGGTGGACGATTCTGATGTAGTTGTGTTCTTTTGCAACGATAGAAGGCAAGAGTCCCACAATAGATCGTTTATTTAGGAAATCAACACATATTTATAGATTTTCATGTACATATTATGGATTATTGTTAGCTGACAAGCACGGTCTTCTGATTGGTTTTTTCTCACAGAAAGTTAACCTTGCATCTCTTTGTGGCTGTTTCTTGAATGTCAGATCATCTATATGCTAACTGTATACGCCCACGCAAAGCCTTTTTCTCACGACCAATATTGGGGACATAAGCGTTGACGCACATTACTGTCCACCAATTTTGGCTAACAGCCAGCTCTCACCACACTGCTACTGTAGTCAGAGCTGTCTGCCAGCCAAAATTGGTAGACGACAATTTACGTCAATGTTTGCATCCCATATCATGGTCATGAGAAAAAACAAGAACAAAGACTTTGCGTGGGCGGATACAATTCGCAGGTACACGGTTTGACCATCAAAGAAACGGCCAAAAAGAGATGACAGAATAACTTTCAGCGAGAAAATATCCAATCAGAAGACGCTGGTTCTATGCTAATAATAAAGAATAATAATGTAAATAAAAATATATAAATATCTCTTGACTTTCTTAATAAACGAACTGTTACCTGGCCCTTGTCTTCTTTCTGTCGTAACACAACTACCTAACAGAGCTGGTAATATTAGTCACAGTTTAGTGAGTCCGGTTGTTCTTTTATGATGAGCAGGTACATCTCCAACAACTCTCTCGCAACATGTTTCCAACCTGGAATCATCAATTGACTGCGTGAATCGAGTATGCACTGTGTATAATGTTTCGGGTGAACAGTCGACATTCCTGCATACCTCTGATTAAAACAGCTGGTATATTTTACCGACGAGCAAAACAAATCAATTAACTATTGAAGAAGAATATATCTTTAAGATGAGCATAAACATAACCTAAAAATTAACTTCATCATCTATAGGAAAAAACATTCCATGTGAATGAGTAAAATTCGCGAAATTGGAAATAATTGAGGCGTGTACCAGAGAACAGAGAACCCAAACAGAAATTGGGTTATCATGAAGTCAATGTGAAACAAACATGCCGACTATCAATGCTCACTCTTTTTTGACAGGCTACAACAAAGGATCAAATGAGATCATTTCTTTACCCGACGGGTCACCTTATCTGAAAAAAATCAGCCCTTCATCCAGTCTCTCTCCAAAATTTTTTTTAATCCCGAAAACTATGAATTATAGTTACCACAGCCAATCAGATAGATGATCACCTGTGACAGCAGGTCGTCAACATTACCTGAACTACCGTTTCACCCCCGATTAGTTTTCCATTTCCTTGTAAAAATTTTGGTGTGATACTGAAGACTACGACGAGTACATAAAGAGGTACTACGACCACCCTTAAGAAGTATCCCTAGGCACCATTAATTCATCGTCATGTATCATTCACACGTAGTTCTTATCATTGCACAAAGTATAGAAGAGTGAGTCAGTAAGTTGTGTTGTGCTCATGTGTCTCACATACCTTCTTGTCGAAATGTAAACTGGTGTGTGATGCTGCTGACTAAAATGATATTGTGTGGGTGCCACACACAATTGATGTCGACAGCAGGGGGTTTGTGTGAGTGGCATTATCGCGACATTGCAGCGTCAACAGTATAGATGAATCGTATTGCTGCTACCGTATTCAGAGGAGTTGGTGTTGATGTCTTGTTGGTACTGGAGAAACCGTCCTCATGAAAAGTGAAAGCAATCGAGATGGGAGACGACGAGCAAAGCAACTTCGGGTCCTGCCTGGGAGAGTGTGGGCTACTACTCTGAGGGTAGAAAAGGCTTCGTGGGACGGGCGGACGGATGGACTACTCATGCGGACCAGTGGAGAGGATTTTCGCAGCTGTCATTATTCCATTATATTTACCACAGGACACAGGACGAAAGATCAGGTTGGAAAATAGCTAGTTAGTGGTGGTTAAACCAAAGCATGGTGGCATCAGTCAATGAAATCCACAACAGTTAGTTTAAACCGGCCACGTAGAGAGGTGTATACCTAGATATGATGGCGAAGATTTGTAGATCAGGTGTATGATTCTGATGTAGTTGTGTCCTCTGAGCTGGATGGTTTATAGTTGCTAAGTTTTCATTGCCCCCTACTGGGGAACATCTTCACCGCATACTTTGTGGTTTAGGTACTCGTGTTGTTAACATCCAATGAGGACTGGGGACAATTATCGGTGATATGGTACGCAATCCTCGTTCTCAATGGCTGACGCAGATACATCCACTCTTTGTGACTTATCATACTCGATAAAACTCTATTGTTCTTCCGTATTACTATTCCTTTTGCCTCATATTTCTGTTTATTACCTCTCTCCTCCCTCTTCTGAATCGCTCTTTACTCTCTTCTCTTGCTTTGTGTGCTATATGGAGGGTGTGTGGCAAGTGGAACTGCTGCATATCAGTGGAAAGGCTTACGTTAAAACTAGTCAGTCAGTCCCGTTGATAATGATAACTGCTTGTTATTGTCGATCGTCGGTCACCTCAATGACTTCTCTCTCTCTCTATTCTCTATGTTCACCTGAAGTCCTGGCTTCGCCGCCTACCTTTCTTGCACACTTGTTGGTTTCCAGCTGTAGATCTTCAATTGGACACAAATCATCTGAGAAGTTCAAATCTCCTAGTATCTTTTAGTGATCCCAACCTATTCCACTCTTCTCGCTTCTTACAGTCTGTCACATAATCCACTCCACCCCATTTAGGGAAAATCATTGGTGGTAGAAGGCGGTTGTGTCTTACTCCTTCCTATCTTCACTTCAAAGCCTCCGCGAAATTTTCCATTGAAGATCACTTGACATGTGACATCATCCATCGCATATAGTCAGAGAGTTGTTGAATGAGAGTGATAACAATGTGGGCAATGCACTCCGCGCGAACTATCGAAGCAGTTTCCAAATCGCATTACCATTAACGCCAGCCAACAGCTTTTCACAAAATTGATTCATTTGAAGAAAAGCATTGATTAGTATTCTATGCTCTATTCGACGACGATTATGATCATGCCTACATAGCATTGCAATTCGATCCACGCATAATTTGGTTTACCAGAATTCAGGTAGTTTGGAGTAGGGTTTTGTATGCAGAGAATCTTCTGGTCGATCGTTTTTTTTCAAGAGGACAAACACAACCACTTACCTTTATCATCGGCGTCTTTTAGGTTGAAGAAATCTTCCCCTCGAATATCGCCAACATCCCCATCATTGACATTATCTGGCAAAGACTTATAAACAATATGACTTGATGAGTTCACTGACAAATCATTTGTTTTTGATTGCCCCGATGTTGAACAACTCTCCTCATAGGAATCTGAATCAGAGTAATTAACTAATTCATCCTAAAAATCAAAATATCAAACAATAAATCAATAAAGAATTTAGGCGAAATGGGAAATTTGTCAATTCTTAGAAGTTATTCTCGGGAAATAATAATAATAATGAATTTCAAATGTTAGTTTAGTAACAATTTGATTCATTTAAAGTTTCATCATCACAAACTGACTTCAGTTAGCAAACAAGTAAGCCGGACGAAAAAGGAACCCCCCCGTTTCGTCCTAGTCTGAAACTCTTCAGCACCGAAGAATCCAATGGAAATCAGATCCGACAGCTTCTTTATAATTAAAGTTTTTGTATTTCCCAATGAATGAAAAACAAAACAATATTGTTGTTTTTACTGACGTTTCGCTATTTAATGCTACCGCTAATAGCTTAATCAAAGTACTATTAAACCGGAATTTACAAAATCTCAGCATATATATAACAAAGAGCTATCGGGTGAGAAAATAGACAGGTTAGGTCAAGTTAAAGAGATATACTGAAAGTCAAAATAACAATGAAGATAAATCACTAAACCAAATAACAAAGGTAATAGTACATCTGTTGTGATATCAAAACAAAGTTCACTAACTTGATCATCGTTCGTCGGTCTGGAGTCATTTTTCGCTATCAAGTTGGTGACTTGGTAAAGATAACAAAATCAAGTGTAGATTGTTGGATTTGATCAGTGTGTGACATTATAAAAGTAGTGTGTGTGTTACATAGTGAACTTGCTTATCACATTCGTGCTGATTTTGTCACTTCATGGGGGAAGGGAGGGAGGTGTTGTAACCAGGTCAGATTCTGTTTTAGTCCATTATTCCTATTCAGACAATTTGGATTCTATTTAATGATATGAAGTGCTTCTGATGATAATACACGTTCTTTGTGACTTCTGAAGTTTTTCTGGATTATTTCAATATTGTCAAAATCAATTTTATGGCCTGATTCTATAGCGTGTAGACGACATATGGGTGATGATTTTTCAAGTTTTTCTAGTTCAACTGGATTTCTCAGTGGTCGAACAGATGCTCTACAGTGTTACAAGACCAAGCTAGGACAGAATCCAGTGGCAACCTCGTGAATTCTAATGTTTACCAATTCGTGACATATTATATATCACCTCGGCCAGCTTATGTGATCAGCAAATATTTGTCCTCACACCTGTCCACCTGGTGGTCACGACTAGTGACTAGAACTCTAGGTGACTTCATTCGGTAGTCAGTCACTAATGTGCACTGGATTAATTTCCAGGTGTGTTGATTTAAAGGAAACTGACTGGTTTCAAATCTGATCACTTGCTGATATCGGTTAAAGAAAAATTAATTTCCAAGGCGTACTATGACAAAACAGCTATCTGGTACTCAATCTGGTTTTCAACGGCCCTCTAACTGATATTAATCTCTGACAAAATGTGAAACCAGTCAATTCTCTACAGACTAACATTCGAAAATTACTAATAGATAAAAAATTCACCGTATTTGTGCTGTACTGTATACAGTAGAAGATAAGAGAATTGGTTGGGAACGAACTTTTTTATTGAGGAAAAACACACACATATTTATACAGTTTTAACCACATGAAATGTCGCCTGGCCGATAGCTGCTACCTTGACGTGTTAGTCGGGCTTGCATATCGCAATGACCCAACAAGCTACATGGGCTGGGACTATTCTTCCTGTAGGTCCTGCCAAGTCAGGAAGGTTGTTAGGATAGCGATTAGACTAAAAGCAGTTACCGGCTTAGTGTAGGAATCTTTCTTACACTATGGTAAGGGTCTGAGGGCTAAGTCGTACTTCTGGGGAACAGGGGTGTAACAGCAGTGGGGTGTTTCCCTCAGATGACCAGCATGCCAGCGAGCTATTCTATCTCTCCACTCCGGAGGGAGGGGTTAGAAAAGGTCGACCCCAAAAATTGCACATCCCGACTTACCCTACGGTGGTCCGTGACCGGCCTCAAGCAGTTGTTCACTAGGCTCTGTGGTCACGCAATACTAACCCTCTTTCTGTTTCAGGTACCCGAAGAATTAGTGAACATCCACGGTGTGGGCAGCCGGGAAGTAACAACTGCTCACACACTTCCAAAAGCACACAAAGCCTTGCTGACGGATGATAAACTGTTCTGATTGGTTGGTGATTTGTCCAAGGTTAAACAAAGGGACGAAAAGTTGTCCAATCAGATTATTCCTGGACCACAGCGTGAACTGAATCCAGATTTGAATATACATTCCTACATTGCACTTTGAATTATTGATATCAGATGGTTGAAGGCGATCAGCAGGAAGCCTTGCGTGGCCTACGTTTCACGCTAGTTGGCTTGGCACTCACCAGTAGTCAGCAAGGCGTATCTACAGCCTTGAAGGAACTCATATCTCTTCTAGGGTTCGAGCACGCGTCACACAGTGCGTTAGTCAGATCGCGAACCCGAACACCTCAGTGGTAACGTCTCTAACTGCAGCACACTGACTGAAGTAGGTTCAAACCTCAAAAGGGACATGAGTTCCTTCAATGTTGCACATACGCCTTGCTGACTCACTGGTGAGTCCCACAAGCCAACTAGCACGAAACCTAGGTCACGTAAGGCTTCCTGTGGTCAATTGCCTCCAACCACCTAATGTCGTCAACAATTCAAAGTGCACCGTGATGGGGTGAGCCACCTAGTGGCATGGTGGCCAAATTGCAAACTTGACTGACTGATAGAATTCAGTCTGCAGCAGCCAGACAAAGGATTAGACGCATTACACTAGTTACTGATTAATGTCCAATCAAAACATTTCCAACTCTGCAGCAAGGTGACCAGCCAACCAGCTATTGACTTAAAATGCTGATGTCCTATCGGTCTGCATCACACCAAAGTTTCCTACACTACTTTTCCTGGTAGACTACAGATGTGTCCGTCCTTGACAGCTTAAAATTTAATTTGTAAAGTCAGTCATGAATAGATTGAAAAAGTTGAGCTATATTCTTTGATTTCACAAATAAGAAAGAATTTACACCAGTTGGAAAAGAATTTTTCAAGAAATCTTTATTAACTTTCACAGATATAAATGTATGGTGTAAAAATCAATAAGACTATTATAATTATTATTAGTTTAGGTTGTATGTGTTAAAATAGTTAAAGTTATGTCTTTAAATTCATTCTATACTTACTGTTGGTTCGTTTTATACTGAAGTGAAATGTCCATTCTTTGCGTTGAACATGTCAGCTACTAGTACGGACATTTTGGTGATGTCTGTGGATTATTACGAAATAGTTTGGAGGGCGGTAGTGCCTAGTAATGAAATCCAGAGTGTGCATTTCGTCCCATTAAGGGCCCCGTCAACTGGACGTACCTGCAATCAAATGGTGTCTTCAAGCGCCTCATTAGATGAAACGAATGGTGCTTGGTTCGAATCTATCAGTGGGAACATCATGATACTCACTGGTGGTGCAAAGGGGTGGCGGCTACTGCAGGTATACCCAGGTGACAAGTCCCAAATAGGACGAAATATGCATCATAGATTCCCCTATTAGGTCACTATCCACCAACCTACCATTCAATATTAACATGTGTATGTGTGTTAACAAAATTCGTGTTGAGGTATTGCAAGTATGACAAAATTCTACGTAGATTTATATAGTCAATTTTAAGGTTGTAAGCAGATGAAGAGTACCCGAAGACGAAATATAAAAAAATGATGGCCTCATATTATTCTGTGCTGTAAACATTTGTTTTTGCTTTTTGTTTAGATGTATAAAGGGGAATAAATGCATGGAACCATTTTGTTTTTAGAACCTCAAGTATCCCAGTGGAGCAGTCTACACACCTCCCTAAGTGACTGGCCAACACCAATTTTCAAAGACCTTATGGATAAATGACAGATTCTGGTTTGACCGAGAAGTAATTTGGATAGTACTTCAACACTACGGCGTGCAGTGCTGAAGTCTTTATCAAACTTATTCAACATTTGGCTATATATGACAATACCACATGTGTCAAGTGATCCACAACGGAAAACTCAGCGAGGTGTTCGAAGTGAATACAGGGTTAAGATAAGACTGCCTGCCTACCGATGATATTCTCAATTGCGGTGGACTGGATTATGCGTAAGACTGTAGTACACAAGGAGTGAAGAGTCAGGAATATGCTGGACCACCGATAAGAATACTCTAGAAGATCTGGATTTCACAGATGGTATATGTCTAATATCACAAAAACTCGAAGACTTGAAAGCGAAAACTAACAAACTAGCTGAAGAGACTGGCTGCGAAAACAAGATTCCAGGTGAACACAGAGAAGACGGAGGTGACGAAGATAACCAACCAACGGCAACAACAACAACAACAACAACAAGTACCAACCACCATCAACGGGAGAGATTTAACAAAGGTTGCCTCCCTCACTTATCTAGCGAGGAAGCATCGTTTCAACTACAGGCAGTCGGAACGGACGAAGATTTCAAAGTCAGTCAGAATCGGGAAGGCAAGACACGCGTTCATCAACCTGAAACCAGTTTGGTAATATTCTACACTCAGTATAAAGAACAACATTTGCATTTTTAACACCAATGTCAAGTCAGTCCTTCTATAAGGGTCAGAAATTTGGCGTGTTACCAAAAGGATTTCCAACAGCCTGTTGCAGACGGCGAAAAGTATTTCGCTTCTTACTTAAATTTATTAAAGGGGAATAAATAGATGAAATCATTCGTCTTTAGAACTGCAAGGATCCCAGTGAAGCAGTCTACACACCTCCCTAGTTGGTTGACTTACACCGACTATCAAAGACCTGATGGATGGATGACAGATTCTGGTTTGACCATCCTTAATTCTTTTCCAAATTAATTCTATGTCAGCTAACATTGCTCCTCGAAGAACGCGTTGCTACAAGAAGCGTGTAACACCACTTATCCTAGCCATCTCAATGGATGTAACTTTGCAACTATATCGATTGACTTGCCCTCCTTGTCTGACACTTTTAACTAAACCTAATATTATTACCTAACACGCTCAAACACTTTAGTCCCTATCTTCAAATCGGGAATCCGTACAGACTAGTCCTTCAAGACCATCGTACATATTATATGAACTAATCGTATGTTGAGGACTCGAATATTTCTGCTGTATAAGGTGTTCAGAAGACTCTGCATTTTGTCAGCAACATCTTCCCTTCAGAGGAACGCCAATATCATTCGTATAGTCTAGATCGACGAGGCTGTACTCCGGAAACATATCAACTCTCAAGTCTTTAAAGTCGATTGGAGTCACATCCACTGAGGAATCTACCAAAGGCAGTATATTTACAACTTCGTTATGCTGCAGGAGCCATCACCATTATGCATCGACAAGCCGAAGCTATATATATTTAATAGAAACTAGTCGAACCTGTACATCACACACACACACACACACACCGGGTCTAGATATCTGTTTGGTTCCATAGTTGTCAGATTTCCTTCCATCCTCTTCAATTTCTCATCTTCAGTAATAGAAAAGAACTAGCATTTCAATCTGATTCTATGCTCATCTCGTTCGCACGTGACTTCATTAAAACCTGTTTTACACAAAACAGCACTATTTTCTAATCCTGTGTAATTTTGTTTCTATACCCTTGTGATGATCTATACACTCACAAACTTTGGTATCAAGTTGAAAATTATCTCCCTTCGTCACCATGTTGAAGTAAATAATATTATTAATAATCCAATGCTTAGTAGAAACTGGCCCTACTCATCAGATGGGTAGCTACTTGGCTTCTAGTGGGGAGTTGTGACCAGTGGGGTATAGCAGGTTGGGTGTGAGGACAAAATACCCGCCAGCGATGACATTAGCTAGTGTTAGTTGTGCTATATCGTGAATTGGCAGGTCCCATCGACCTAATGGTCTACGAGCTAGCCAGCCTTGTGTAGTAACCAGAAGATCCTGGGTTGGAACCATGTCTGTGGTGGGTGCCCTACTGCTTGATGAAGAGTCCCAAACTGGGATGAAACAACTAGCTGTCCATTACTTCCAGCTGGTTTTCCAACGGTTCTCTAACTGATGCTGATGTCAGCTCATGATGAAATCCTGTAATCAAACACCTACAAACCAACGCTTGAGCAACAATTGTAACCATGTAAACTTATGAATACAAATCGAATTGTACATATTTTCAGGATACGATTGTCATAATGATATCTTTGCTGAACCTCCGTCGATTCAAAAATCAATGTGACTCAAACCAGATATTGCTGACAAAGTGTGTTAGGCCACAATGGAAGTATGCAGATCACACCTTTCTCTTTTTTACCCGTAATATTCTATGTATGAGTCATTTGTACTTAATGCGCGATAACTGATAACGACACTACTCAAGATATTCAGACTGATATGAACAGTAAGAGTAGTAGGTGGAGCAAGACTGGAAGCGCTAAAACCACGATGAGTCATCACATCTATATTGATAAAGAGAAATTCTTTCGAAGCCTCTTCCTTCCCCCACCCACCTTATTATTCTTATTGTTCCCTTGAGTTCCTAATGGAACATAGGGCGGCTTCAACTGCACGTCTCCACTTGCCACTTCTGTCTTCTGCTGTGCTTTTCACCTCTATCCATGTTGTTAGTCCGTTCATACTGTTTCAACTCCTCTTCACACGATCTACTCCTCCATGTCACCCTTGCACTGACGACACACTCGCCGCTCCCCTTTCGGCCTGGTTCCACTCGAGCAATGGCCTGACGCGGGCGCGATGTCACCCAGCGGCCTCCTCAGCGAGTGAATGTTCGATCCATCTCCACTTTCACCTGCATATTTGTTGGTTGGCGATTGGCTCTGGTTTTGCTTGTTTCTTCCCATAGTTTCTTGTTGGTGATTCTTTTCGGCCCGACCATCTGATCTTCAGTATAGAGCCAGCGAAGACAGTTGTTGATTAAGGTCTGGTCTGCAAAAGGCTGTTGGAAATATTCTTTGTGACCCACCCGCCAAGTTTCTGATCCGTATAGAAAGAACTGACTTGACGTCAGAGTATCCACACAGAGTATTCTTATTGAAAAAAGAAAACTGTCAACTGCTAAATCAACTTTTATTCATGGAATTATTGTTATAAATTTGTATAATTCAGATACAACACAGTCAAAACCAAAACAAACTAACTACAAATATGTTCTGATAATTCCACCAGACTAGATGGAATTTCTTTCAATGTTCTTTCTCAGCATAATGTTCACTATAGATGATTGACAGTAGTAATAGTAGTAGTGGTAAGATGATTTGTAAGTATGTATTTTCTACTCCAAACAAGACTAATCGATGTGGTGTAGTAGTATGAATTAAGCACTCTTGAAATCATATTAAGACTAATTAACATATATGGTAATTTTTAGAAAAAAACATCTACGACCACTAAATTAAACGAATAGAAAGTCTGACTAATGAAATTGTGTGTGTGTGTGTCTGTGTATGAGGTAGGCTATTATTTTCCGATTGTCCAAATCATGGAAGTTCGTTTCGCCTTTCAGGTATCTGAGACAGAAGGAGAGTATTAGTGTTGAATATCACCACAGAGTTCAAGAGAAAATTGCTTCAGGTCGGTCACACATGACCCATTTGACGGGTCACTGTCGGCTACACAGACCAGTGGATCAAACTACCATCAGTTAAAGAACCATTGAAAACCACCAAGGAGCGTACTGAACAGCTAGCTGCTTCGTACTAGCTCAAGCTCCTCATCAATGGGATTTTTTAGGTTACGAGGCCAGTCGCATTAAACACTCAGTCACTGAGACAGAATTCAATGGTCCATCACCTCCAACTTCTACCAATAATCGTGATATGCATTAAACAACCACCAGACAATATTGTCAGCAAGTAGTTGTGTCCTCAAACTTGACACTGGTAGATCCAATTGATCACAGTTTGTCACTAGAACTTTAGTCAGTCCCATTTCAAGAAAATATACTGAATTGAAATAATGCATGGGACCACGTGAAATGATACTGAGAACTGTTCAAATTGAAAGAGCAGATGCAAGAACACTCGTAATAATAATAATAATAATAAGGGGAAGGTATACAGACTAGCTAAATAAACAGAATGAAAAATAAATTTTAAAAAAGAGAGCACAAAGTTCAGCAAAGATGGCGATCTTTTCGGCGATTTCATTCTCAAAAGCAGCTGTACAATCGCATTTATATAGCATTAGTTGACATGGATACAATTATTATTTATTTAATTCCACATAGTAACTAACGAAGGTGATAATAATTTTCAACTTGATATGAAAGTTTCAAGGTACGAATATAGATTACAAGGGGAAGCTTAGAGACAAAATTTCATAGGATTAGAAAATAGTTACAACGTATGCAAAAAATTAATACTTGATAACTGGAGAAATAATTTTAAAGTCGAATAAAAAGTGATAATTAATTTCAAAATTTAAAACAATTAGTTCCCTTCATGAATTTAATTAGATAAAACAATAAGAAGACGTAATTTGTCTGAATCGTGTAATGTATTTGCGCAACACATTTCGAACAATCTGATCACACACGGACTTGTCATAGGAATGCTTATATATGAAATTAATAAAGAGGTAAGAGGTGAGAAAAATAGACTACTAAGGTCAAGTTAAAAGGACATATTCAAGGTCAAAATAACAGTGAAGACCACTAAACCAAATAGCAGGGGTAATAGTACATCTGCTATCGTATCAAAACAAAATTTACCAAGGAAGATTTAATGTGATGACAAATTGTTTTTGAACGCATAAAGGTGGCTTGAACTTTCTAATTGCTAGGGCTTCTACAAACTTTAGGATACGCCCCAAACACGTTTTATAGATAGGTTTAAAAGACATGTTAACATCAATTTTATGACCTGTCTCTATAATATGTTTCGCAATAGAAGAGCTAGGTCTCCTGTTCTCACCGTTAATAGGTTCTGATGATTCCATTTGTTTCTGGAGCCATTTTGGAATATGCTCTGAAGCCCTTACTTGCAGAGATCGATGAGTCCTCCCTATGTATGTGTGTCCACACGTACAGATCTTTTAAACCTATATATAAAACGTGTTTGGGGCGTATCCTAGAGTTTGTAGAAGCCCTAGCAATTAGAAAGTTCAAGCCACCTTTATGCGTTCAAAAACAATTTGTTATCACATTAAATCTTCCTTGGTAAATTTTGTTTTGATACGATAGCAGATGTACTATTACCCCTGCTATTTGGTTTAGTGGTCTTCATTGTTTTTTTGACCTTGAATATGTCCTTTTAACTTGACCTTAGTAGTCTATTTTCTCACCTCTTACCTCTTTATTAATTTCATATATAAGCATTCCTATGACAAGTCCGTGTGTGATCAGATTGTTCGAAATGTGTTGCGCAAATACATTACACGATTCAGACAAATTACGTCTTCTTATTGCTTTATCTAAATTAATTTCAACTTTATGTGAATTAAAAGGGGCTTAGAGACGCAGGGATAGAACGAATTACAAGTGTGAACAAAATGGGCATGGAAACAAACTGAAATCAAAATTTTCTCAACTTGAAATGAAAGTTAGGAGGTGTGAATATAGATTACAAAAGCCTTAGAAACACAAAAATTGCACAGGATTAAGATATAACTGTAAAATGGTTATTCTAAACGGATTTACAAGTGTGATCACGAGGAGCATGGAAACAAAATTAAAATAACTGATTTTATAACTGAAAAAAAACTAGGTGGATCTAATGAAGACTGACGGACTAAGGATCAGACACACAGTGAACGAAAAAATGCTCAAAAGGAAAAGCGAGAAAGAAAAAGACGAAGAAGAGAAAGTAAAATAACTGAAGGATAAGGGAACATACCAAACTAGGTCGTCCATGGTAGTTGTAGAGGTTGGACTAATTTCTTGTGAACACACAGCTCCGGCTTCTCGATGCATATTTCGAGGGCTTCTACAGTACAAAGAAGTCGGAAACATACTACTCTTGGTAGGTTTCTGTTGACTTTGTAAATCACTTTGAAAGAATCAGTTGAGATTTTGTGGGAGGTGTTGACCAGATGTTCAATAATAGCACTTCTGATTGAACCGGTGCCGTCTCTTTGCAACCACGCTGGGTAGTTTTCTCTAACACGTTTTGATAGGACGCGCATACAACGACCTATGTACCTATAGCATTGATTTCATTTTGTTTCCATGATCATTTTGTCCACACCTGTAATTGGTTCTATCCCTGCGTTTCTAAGCCTCTTGCAATTCATACCAAGTTGAAAACAATTATCACCTTCTATTTGACTTAAAATTATTTTCAAGTGTTGGTTTGTAGGGATTTCACTGGTTACAGGATTTTCATCATGAGCTGACACGAGTTAGAGAACCATTGGAAAACCTGCAAGGAGTACTGTTATCAAATATCCAGTTATCAAGTATTAATTTTTTTGCATACGTTGTAACTATTTTCTAATCCTATGAAATCTTGTCTCTAAGCTGCCCCTTGTAATCTATATTCGTACCTTGAAACTTTCATATCAAGTTGAAAATTATTATCACCTTCGTTAGTTACTATGTGGAATTAAATAAATAAATAATAATTGTATCCATGTAAAGTGATCTATATAAATGCGATTGTACAGCTGCTTTTGAGAATGAAATCACCGAAAAGATCGCCATCTTTGCTGAACTTCGTGTTCTCTTTTATCTAATTTTTTTTTTAATTTTTTTTTTAATTTTTGATTTACAGCTTGATTCCAAACTGTATTTTTGGTACAATTATGGAATTTTCAGCATGGATATCGGTAGCCCAAATTTTGCAGGCCGACCATAGATATCAGGTGTGCGCCGGCGTGGGCTCGAACCCCGGACCATGTGCATGGTCGGCGAGAGTCCTAACCACTGTGCCACCGACGTCCATATGGGTATTTTCCCCGGAATAAATAAATGTTCATCCCTTTTTGGTCACAGTAGAAAAAGAGGCTATACATACTTCTTTTGTACACAAATATCTGGCTGGCTTAAATTCTTGAATAACCAAGGCCTCAGATATCTTTAAAGATTTCGAATGAAGAAAACGTGAAAAGTTAGCATGAATTCGATAGATGGTCTTAAAATTATGATCGAGGTTTTTGTAGAGTCAAAATAGAACTTTTCACTCCCCTGTAAAACGATATGCTGGAATGCACTTTTACGTATCCATGTGGAAAACATACCCTAGTTATAACCAGGATATATCTTGCTGCAACAGAGGGGGAAAAATGATAGATGTGTAACCACAGGAGATAAGCGCCAGCCAACAGATCATTTATTGACAAAATCAACAGATATTTATAGATTTTTCCTATCAGAGTTATTGTTAGCGGGGAAGCAACGTCTTCTGAATGGTTCTTTTCTTGCTGAAGGTTATTCTGTACTGCTTGTGACCGTCTCTCAGAGAGTTAAGCCATATATCTGTGAATCATATTTGCACACGCTAGGTCTGCTGTGATTGCTTGGCGAGTTCCTCAAGGTTAAGCTTCCTTATTGTTTTTTTCTCATGCTCCCGATTCGAGACGTAAAAGTTGACGTAAATTGCTGTCTACAGTTTTGGCTAGCAGACAGCTCTCACCACAGATATGTTTGGTTTTCATACTAATCCTATTAATTTTACATCCCTTCCCAAGATCAATACTTTCTATGAAATATTCTATAAATCTTATTATTTATTTTATCGCTTGATTTATTTCTATCCTTTTATTCCTTTACGTTTCCAGGAAAACATAGGGCGCCTTCAAGCTAGATGCTTTAAATTTCAGTAGCAGTGATGTTTACTTTTACGGGATGGAGTTGTTGGCCAGCCTCATGCCCAACCTTCCCTCTTTACCAGTCTTATTACTCACTTAGCGAGGTAAAGAGGTGTGTCGGCAGGGGATCGAACCCCAAACCACGTGTGGTGTGATCGGCCCAGCATTCTACCGCTGTAACACCGAGGCACTTGCCGCTAGATATTGAACTATAGTTATTATCATATATTTTTAACCGTATTTCACATAATTAGTATTATTATCATAAGTATTTACACATTTTTATTTGAATTTCTTCACGTGATATAATTTCTAAGAAATCATTTTTGTTATCGAAAAAATATATATGTAAATATAAGAGCACAGTTTGATAATAAGTTCCTTGATAAACATCGTGTTTTGTAATGTTATAGTGTGGTGGTTTGGTGGTTCAGCGATAGGAGGCGCAACAACCATGGACTTGTTCTGAGGTTCAATCCCCCGCCAACACACTCTTAAATCTCACTAAGTCGCCAGTAAGCCAGTTAAAGAGCTAAGATTGGACTACTGTGAGGCCAGTAAACCCATCAAGTAAAAGATAAACACCCTCACCACTGAATGTTCAAAGACTAAAGCTTAGAATCTTAAATATGTTCAAAACAGAACGCAGGGCAATGAAGAAGGACAAAAATAGATAACTAAGCTCTCTAACGTAATATATTTATATATGTCCAAACTAAATTCACTTTTAACAGTTTGAAAAAAATTTGGGCATTGGGTACATGTGGTATTCATCATTATAAAAGATTTTTTTGTATTTTCCAATGAATGAAAAACAAAATGATATAGCTGTTTTTACTGACGTCTCGTTATTTTTAATGCTACTGCTAATAGCTTTATCAAAGTGTTATTAAATATTAGTATTAGTCTTAGACGAGCGCACTCTGATGTTAATGGATGAGCAAGGAAAAGAAGAAGAGATATCAAACATTACTGAAACTCTCCCCAAACAAAACAACTACCCCAAAAAACTTCATCAACAAAATCAACACAGACATTAAGTATGGCTGAAAACGCATTCCGAAAACATGGGCCTCAACAGTCTTCATTCCATATAGAGCAGAGACGTCTGACGATATCAGAAGAGTACTCAATCAGCTCGACATTAGAGTTTTCTTCAAAACATCAGACACACACTACAAAGCAACCTTGTCCATATAAAAGACCAAATCCCGAAAGATTCTCTATCTAATTGTGTCTATAAAATAAAAAAACATACTCGGAATGTGATGTGATCTACATCGGATAACCATCTCAAGAATTCAAAATCAGAAGAAATGAACACCGTATAGCCGCCTCAGTTCGATTACCGAGAAATCCAGTTGAACTAGAAAAACTTGAAAAATCATCACCCATATGTCGTCTACACGCTATAGAATCAGGCCAAAAAATTGATTTTGACAATATTGAAATAATCCAGAAAAACTTCAGAAGTCACAAAGAACGTCTAATATCATCAGAAGCACTTCATATCATTAAATAGAATCCAAATTGTCTGAATGGGAGTGATGGACTAAAACAGAATCTGACCTGGTTACAACACCTCCCTCCCTTCCCCCATGAAGTGACGAAATCAACACGAATGTGATAAGCAAGTTCACTATGTAAACACACACTACTTTTATAATTTCACACATTGATCAAATCCAACAATCTACACTTGATTTTGTTATCTTTACCAAGTCACCAACTAGATAACGAAAAATGACTCCAGATTGACGAACAATGATCAAGTTAGCAAACTTTATTTTGATATCACAACAGATGTACTATTACCTTTGTTATTTGGTTTAGTGATTGATCTTCATTGTTATTTTGGCTTTCAGTATATCTCTTTAACTTGACCTAACCTGTCTATTTTCTCACCCGTTATTTCTTTGTTATATGTATGCTGAGACTTTGTAAATTCTGGTTTAGTAATACTACTTTCATACATTTATTCCCCTTAATGAATTTGAACAATGCAAGAACTACAGTTTTAGCAGAATAAAATGGTACCATCTTTTATTTCGTTGCCTTCTCGTCAGCTGCTTACATGGCAAAGACATTATTAAATATATCTACAACAACAATTTTAACATACTTGCACAGAGTTCAGTTTAAACAAAAATCAATCGATCAATATACGCATACACTAAAAATATATACATATATAAATATGCAATATTAACCACTATTCCGAACAATAATAATCAAACACAATGGAAACTTTTAGCATTTCACATTCGGAGGAAAGAGAGGTGAAATTATCCAGTTACCAGGGCAAAGAAAGGCTGATAACCGCTTCTTTCTGGACGCATAAATCAGGTTTCAGGCGCTTGATGGAAATGGCTTCAGCAAACTTAAGGAGAATTGAGCTATTTTGCTTATTGATAATTTTGAACGACTTTTCAACGTCCACCTCATGACCCGTGTCGAGAAGATGCCTGGTGATGGCACTGTTTAAAGCATTTGTTCCCTTTAGACGTAAGCTTTTTGGTACATGTTCAGAAAATCGTAGATATGCCCTTCTTTCTGTCCTTCCAATGTAACTGCTCCCGCAGATACATGTAAATTTGTATACACAGTTGGAGGTAACATGAGAAGGATATCTATCGATTTTTGATTGCACCAAAGAGCAAGTTGTTCGATAGACGGGAACGAGCTTAGCTGCAGGATACGCTATGGCTAGTGATGTACTCAGCCTTCTGTTGATCATCGCTGCAATATTTTCACCTTTATAATCAAGCTGAAGGTAGACTGGCTTTTTTTCCACTGTGATTTGTTTTACTTTTGTGACTTCAGATCTTCCATACTTGTTGATGAACCTTTGAGGATACCCATTTCTCTTCAATATATTTTCAAGGAACTCAAACTCCTCCTCTAGTTTCTCTGTAGAGCATATTCTCCTCGCTCTATAGTACAAAGTTTTGACTAGACCACGTTTAAAGCTATGTGGACAAAAGCTATTAAAATGCAAGTATTGTCCTTTCCATGTGGGCTTTCGATAAATTGACTTTTGAAGACCACCGTCTTCTAGGCGTTCCATGGCTATGTCGAGGAAGTGAAACTTTCCGTCACTTTCGTGTTCCATAGTGAAGTCAATATTGGCGTGTGCACCATTGAATAATCTTAGTAAGTGTGAAGCAAAATAGCTCAATTCTCCTTAAGTTTGCTGAAGCCATTTCCATCAAGCGCCTGAAACCTGTTTTATGCGTCCAGAAATAAGCAGTTATCAGTCTTTCTTTGCCCTGGTAACTGGATAATTTCACCTCTCTTTCCTCCGAATGTGAAATGCTAAATGTTTCCATTGTGTTTGACTATTATTGTTCGGAATAGTGGTTAATATTGCATATTTATATATGTATATATTTTTAGTGTATGAGTATATTGATCGATTGATTTTTGTTTAAACTGAACTCTGTGCAAGTATGTTAAAATTGTTGTTGTAGATATATTTAATAATGTCTTTGCCATGTAAGCAGCTGACGAGAAGGCAACGAAATAAAAGATGGTACCATTTTATTCTGCTAAAACTGTAGTTCTTGCTTTGTTCTAATACTACTTTGATATAACTATTAGCGAAACGTCAGTAAGAACAACAATATCGTCATGCCTTTTTCATTCAGTGGGAAATACATATATTTATATATAAACTCACAATATAACTTACCATTGACCAGATTATAACACCGGCGTAAAACGAAATAATAGATACACATCGTTTCAGATGTTTCACTTCTGATATATAGGCACACAGGAAAAAATTACCTGCCGCAGTTAATCAAGTCTGTAAGTAGAAGAAAAGTGGATGGGGAGGGTGAAAGGAGAATTTTCATACATTTGGTTCCCTTGATAAATTTCGATAGAGAAAGAAAGACCAGATTTGCAGTGTAAAATGTGATATCATCATTCTATTTCACAGGTTCCCCTCATCAACTAACTGCAAACCACTACCTGAAATTACAATGGTTATAAATAATAACACTTCATACTTCATTGTTTGAAAGGTAATAGAGGAAACATTATAAGGTGAATATTAAACATACTAAGGACAGCGAATCTACTACGATTTGACTGCTGAAGCAATTGCAATCAAACTTCTCAGACCACACTTATGCACACAGACAGAGAGAGTGTAGTCAATCTCTCAGTCAATCCCTTGGTAACCATATCACTTTCATTACGCTGATTAGTCATACACACTAGTGAGCTCAACTCACTAAGCAAGTTTTCAAATTGATGAACTTTGACTTTATTGAGTTGCCATGTTGACACTGTTTATTAGATTTTTTTTCTGTTTTCTGTCTTCTCTCACCCCCACCTTTTTTCTTTTTTTTCATAGTTTGACAGTATATAAATTGATGGTAACTTAAACTATAAATTATAATACTTATATTCCAGATGCGTTCACCTTATAATGTTTTCTCTATTACCTTTCAAACAATGAAGTATGAAATGTTATTATTATTTATAACCATTGTAATTTCAGGTAGTGGTTTGCAGTTAGTTGATGAGGGGAACCTGTGAAATAGAATGATGATATCACATTTTACACTGAAAATCTGGTCTTTCTTTCTCTATCGGAAAGGAGAATCTTATAAGTTAATTTAACAAAATTATGATTACTTAAACGTTTTTACAACAATAATGTTTTATAGCAAAGCTAGGAGAAAATCGACTTGATAAACATTGAACAAACAAGCTAAAAGAACACATTGACCAGGAGAAAACAATGACATCATCATTAGATTTCATTGGTTCTTGTCAGCTACAGACAAGGTCGAAAGACGTCATATGTGATATGATATGATGTACGTAGGATTCTCAATGAGGTTGAAATTAGGGCAGCTAAATCTTTCAGAGACAAACTTTATCAGCTTAACCACTCGTCTAATAGATCCAATTAAGACAAACTAAAAATATTCAAGTATTGGTTTGTAGTAATTTGATTGGTTTGGTTACAGGATTTCATTGTGAGCTGACATTGATGACAGAAGCATTGGAAAACCAGCTGGGAGTACTGGACAGCCAGTTGTTTCGTCAGCCTAGCTTGAGACTCTTCATCAATGCGCACCCACCACTAGCGTTCGAGCCCAGGACCTTCTGGTTACAAGGCTAGCGAGCTCGTAGGCTATTAAACCATTCACAGGGATTTGATCCAATGGCCAACCCATGAATTCTAACTTCTGACAATTCATGGCATAGCGCGATCGCTAGCCAATGTCTTTGTGAGTATTCGTCCTCACACCTGAAATGCTGCACCCTACTGGTTACAACTTCTCACTAAGATTTTACTTGAAGATAATGTACGAAGGGAAAATATCATCCAATAACAAACAACAGCCGATGGATCATGAGTGCTAACTTCTGCCGATTGGCGATATGTGTAACGCAACTACCAGGCAATGTCATCGACAAGCAACTATCCTCCTGCCTGACTTAGTGAATCTCGCTGTTTACGACTTGTCACTAGAAGTTCAGATAACTTCCTGTATAGGGCCAGATAGACGGCTGTTCTATGTCTCGTGTATTGAAATCCATAGACCATTCAATCGGCTTTCAGTGTCTGAATGGTCCACGAGCTCGCCTTGTAACTATAAGTTCTTGGATAAGAACCCAAGTGGATAGACACTACTGAAGAGTCCAAAACTACAACGAAACATTTGTACAGTAGTTTGTGGTTTACCAATAATTCTGTGTGACATCAGATCGTGATCAAACCTGTGAATTATCTGATCATCACATATGTGTAGCATTTATTTTGTACACCTATTCATTTGCTACATTCCTTCATAATTCTGGAATATTCCTGAATAGTTTATTTCTATACACTCCAAGGAACTTATCAGTAACTGTTACTCCTTTCCATTATGCTGTTTAACCGTATGGTCTTAATATCCTACGAGTTTGATAGCGAATTAGAGAACCATTGAAAACGCAGGAGTATTAAACAGCCAGCTGTTCCGTCCTCGTTCAGGAGTCTCCATGAGGACACACCCACCAAGAGTCGATTCCGAGAAATTTAAGTTACAAGGAGAACTGGCAAAACATTTAGCCTCCAGGAATTCACTTAATAGCCCATCATTTCAAACTTTTTCTGCTGAACTGCTATATAAACAGCGCCACCACCAGGCATATCATCAGTGAATATTTGTCCTGATAACTAATCTGATGAACTGCACTGAGGTCACGACTTCTTAATAGAACCCCAGGTAACTTCGTCTTGTAATCAGTTACTCACTAGCGAGCATTAGAGTAATTCTCAAGTGTTGATTTGCAAAACTTTGACCACAGATCGACATCATTTAAAAAACCGCTGGAAACCACAGAGTAATTACTGTATAGCTGTTTCGTCCTTGTTTAAGACTCTTCAGCAACTATTTTTTATTTTGCATTTATTAATCCTGTGTTAAAGAAGTAATAGGAAAAAAATCCACTCTTGACTGTGTATTATAGGAAATGATAAGGCTATTGATACGAATGGAATTCAAACTGCATTCAAACATACATACTTAACGCTAAATGTTGCTTACAGGAAGTCAGAGTCATATGAATGCAGGTGAAAATTCTCACTTTGTTTTTGGTCAAACACCACAAGAAGCACATGATTTCAAATTCATGGGTTTTTTTTAAAAAGAGAACAAATGCTGTTACGTAAGCAGTTAGTTGGATGAGAGGAGATAACTGACACAGACATTGGAAATATATATATATATATGTTTAGGCCTTAATTTTTCCCCCAATATATATGCGATAAGCTGCCAGAAAGTCAATAGTATTAGACTTCATTCATTGGGAGAGTTGTTTAGTTTTTTCACGGTTATATGGATGAATGATTTTCCGTCATTTATCCCAAAAGTTTTAAACACTTATTCTTATGACTCCTAAAAGGTAGGCTATAGCTAGTTAACTTGTACTTCCCTATAATAGATAATAGATAAAACTAACTGCCAAGTCTTTATTTGCCTGGTGGGGTCTAAGGTGCTGCAGAATCTCAAACAAGGACGAAACAGCTAGCTGTCCAGTCAGTACTTCCTCGTAGTTTTTCAGTAGTTCTCTCCCACCCCCCCACCGACTGAAGTCACTTCATGAACAAACTTGAAATTAATCAAAACATCCTGCACACAAACATTTGAGAATTACTCTAATGCTCACTAGTGAGTGACTGATTAGAAGAGTTCTACAAGAAGTGGGTGTGATGATAGATGCTCGCTGATGCAGATGACCAGCGGTAGCGCTATGTATATAGCGAATCAGTAGAAGTCATAAC
The DNA here is from genome assembly GCA_944472135.2 of Trichobilharzia regenti. Lineage (NCBI taxonomy): Eukaryota > Metazoa > Platyhelminthes > Trematoda > Strigeidida > Schistosomatidae > Trichobilharzia > Trichobilharzia regenti. Next base: position 48,476,726 of record OX235268.1, read on the forward strand.
TGATGGGTTATAAAGTTTCTTCACAGAAGCTAAATTGGTGAAACAGCTCGCCTTTTAACCTGAAGATTCTGAGTTCGATTCCTAGAGGTTGGTGTTGTGTGTGCGTTCTGTTAAGGAGTCTCACCACAGGACCAAGAGTTGTCCAGTACTTCCGGGTGATTTTTCAGTGGTTCGCCAAATGAAGTCAGTTCGTGATCAAACTTGAAATCTATGTGAGATCCTTGCAAACCAAAACTTGAAGAGATCATCAATAATCAATATCTCAGAGTCATAAAGTTGGATAGAACGAATACGCATACAGCACAGTACCGTGCAGTACACACTTGTTTGTTGATTCCCTTCTGGGGCGATAATCTTCCTCATAGTCGTCAGTGCAGGTGAGATGTAGGCGGCGTAGAACTTGAAGCTAAGACCTACTGACTGAAAACCAACTGTCTAAACGAATGTACAAAATCATCACTATATACTTAACTGTAACTAAAGAATTCATAAGCTGGTCACAAGTCTTATTCTGATTACAATTGACTATTTACGACAAAACAATCTCAATCTAGCTGAGACTGTGGTGAAAGCTATCTGCTGGCCAAAATAGTAGACAACAATTTACGTCAATGTTCACCTCCCGAATTGGGGTCATGAGAAAAAAATAATAACAAAGCTTAACCTTGAGGAATTCACCAGCCAATCACGGCAGACTTAACGTGTGCAAATACGATTCGAAGATATATGGCCTAACTTTCTAAGAAACGGCCACAAAGAGATGACAGAATAACATTCAGCAAGAAAACAACCAGTCAGAAGACGTTGCTTCTCTCCAACAATAACGCTAATAATAACGTACATAAAAATCTATAAATATCCCTTGATTTTCCCAATAAACAATCTGTTGCCTGGCCCTTGTCTTCTGTCGTTACAAGACTAGTATTTAACTAGGCGCATAATTTTAACGGACTTAACGTAATTGACTATTTTATGAGAGACCTGGCCACTGAGAGTGGAAGACATGAAAAGACTAGCTGTCTTTGATCATAGGTGCCTGCGTTCTATTTCCCGTGTAAAGTGGCATAATAAGGTGAGCAACATGGAGGTTAGGCGTAGAGTTCTAGGTAAACAGCGGAAATCAATCGACGAAGTCGTGAAGCTACAAAGACTGAGATGGTTAGGACATGTGTTACGTATGCCAAGCCATCGCCTCCCTCGACGAGCTATGTTAGCGGATATAGGGTCAGGCTGGAAAAAAGCTAGCGGCGGTCAAACAAAAACTTGGCCCCACCAGTCAATGAAATCCACAACAGTTGGTCTAAGCCACGTAGGAAGGTGTAGACTTCCAGGCTGGGGGTCCTCGGGACGGTAAAAATCTATGGTTGGAAACAATTGGTGACATGGCTCAAAACCGTTCTCAGTGGCGCAGATGCATCCACTCCCTGTGACTTATGATCTTCAATGAAACTGTTTTGTATTTCTTTATTACTCCTTTGTCTCACACCTCTGCTCACTGTTTCTATTATGCTTTTCTTGTACTTTCTTCTCTTGCTTCGCGTGCTACACGTAGTGTGGCGACTTGAACTTCCGCACATTTGTGCAAAGTTCTATGTCGAAAACAGACAGACTATTTTACAGTTACACTATTTTATACAGTTAATTTATGTCAAGGATTTCATCGAATGATTTACCTGTCTTATTTAACACTCCACAAAAAATTATGACTGACTGACTGATTGGTTGGTTTCAGCATAGAACTTTGCAGAGATGTGCATCACTTCCAGTTGCCACACTGCCTCCATGTACCACACAAAGCAAGAGAAGAGAGATAAGTAACATAAGTGTGAGCCAGGGGGAGAGAAGAATAGTAATATAGGGGGGGGAACAGTAGACTTTTATTGGATACGACAAATGACAAAGAGTGGATGCATCTGCTTATCTTTAAGCTAGGAGTGAGTCGATGTGGTACAGTCCTGTAGCACCATCATCTTGCACTTGACAAAGGGAGTGAATTGCATGCCAAACATTCGATGATTGCTGCTTAGTTCAAGGTGTTCAGAAAACTCGGCATTAAGTCAGCATCTTCACCTAGAAGGACTATATCATCTTCATATTCTAAGTCGATGATATTATTCACTCCCTGGAAACAAGTCAATCCCTGAGTCTCTGGAGTTAGTAAGAATTAAGTCCATTACTAAATCTATGACGAAATTGAACAGAAGTGAAGACAGTAGGCATACCTCGTTGACGGATACCACTGGTTATCATCACTTCAGATGACAACTCTCTTCAAGCTCATACATGGTTGAGTTTGAGTAGAGTGCCTTGATCAGTGTAATGTATTTTCATGGCATTCCCTTCACAGCCACACATAGTCATAGTACCTCTCGGTCGACTAAATCAAGCTTCACCTTCAGGTCAAGAAATATGACGATTGTTAGACGCCGCCAGTAAGTATGCCTATGTTCCAGAATCTGTCGGTGTGTGAAAATATAATCAATACACCCTCTTCCTGGTTCTCTCGTGTTTGTTCCTTCCGAACGCCACTTAGTCTACGCAAATTTATTGAACCTAGAGTTTTTGGTATTATACTAATCAAGCTACCCCCCCCCCCGATTATCACAGGAGACTCGTCTCCCTTCTTGTATATCGGGATAATCAGTGACTAACACCAACCTGACGGGATTTCTTCCGAATCGCAGACGCTGCCTAGTACCTCAGTTAATGCAGACAGTAAACTGTCTCCACTGTACTTAAACACCTCTGGAATTATCTCATCAGTTCCTGCTGCTTTACCTCGTTTCAGATTAGAGACAGCTTTTGTAACTAAAGCTAGGGACGAAGAACCTGTGTTTTATATATTTTTTGATTACAGCTTGATTCCACACTGTATTTTTGGTACAAGTATGGAATTTTCAGCGTGGATATCGGAAGCCCAGAATTCGCAGGCCAACCATAGATATCAGGTGTGCGTCGGCTCGAACCTCGGACCATGTGCATGGTCGGCGAGAGTCCTAACCACTGTGCCACCGACGCACATCCCATTCAGGGATGTGTTGGATGCTGGCTGAATCAGCGCGGGGCTGTAGATCAGTTAAATTACTCCTCAAAATGTTCCTTCCAACGTTCCAGTCGTCTGTCATGAGAACAAGAACTTATGAACCGACTACATAACAACTTCATCAAGTTCACAGACACTTAGACATAAGACGTCAAGTTCCAGTGAAAATTCAGAAATATGCGATGCACAGCATATAACTATTCAAAAGTACTCCCTAAGGCATTTGAATATTCAGTAGTAAGCCAACGGAAAAGATAATTGCAACAAATTGGTGTTCAGTGATAGATTCACAAAGTCACCGCCTTCATCAACGGGACATGTCAGCCGACACAGGAATGGGTTGAAAAACAATTAGGGATATTCTCAAAGCAAAACCTGAAAACAGTCCATGCAACCTTCGAGACAGTTGGTTTGAATCATGAGGAAGGTGTAGACTGACTAGTTGAGGTGTCCCTAGGATGGTTAGAACGAATGACTAAAGACTATAAATGATATAGCTCAAAATCCTCATCAATCTCTCAGATCAATGAAATTCTCACTAAATATTTCCCTACCCTAATAGTTACATTTAAATACCGGTAGAAAGCATAATTTAAGTTTTCTCTTCAATCATTCTCTAACTAACTGATGTCTTAGCCTTCAAACTAACTGGCTGACTTAGTATCAACATAGAACTTTGCTCAACAGAAGTCCATCAGTTCAAGCTGATACACTCATGACTGACTGACTGACTGGTTTCAACACAGAACTTTACACCGATGTGCAGCAGTTCGAGTCGCCATACTCCCTTCATGTAGCACACAAAACCAGAGAAAAAAGTAAAAAGAGATGCAAAATAGAGACAATTAACAGAGATATGAAGCAAAAAGAATAGTAATATCGAAGAACAGTATAGTTTTATTAGGTATTATAAGTCACAAGGGGTGGATGCAACTGCACCAGCCATTAAACAACAATTTTGAGCCATATCACACATAATTGTCTTCAGATTGACAAAAGATTGAAAGGTGCAATAAATAGAAGCTTCCCGGCAGCAAAACTCATAACAGTATACAGCACCACTCCTTCTTTAATCGACTCAAAACTGGATAAATACCCTGCTGATGTCACCTCCAACTGCATTTATCAATTCACGTGCACTTGCGGGAGCAAGTACATTGGAAAGACAGAAAGAAGGGCTTCTATCCGGTTTTCTGAACATATTCCTAAAAACCTGGGCCTGAAAGGAAGCAGATATTCCCAGAGTGCAATTACCAGACACATTGTTGATACCGGACATCTCGTAGAGATTTCTAAGTCCTTCAAAATATTAAATAGACAAAGGACAGCAAATTTACTACGATTTGCCGAAGCAATCGCAATCAAAAGACTTAAACCAGACTTATGCATACAGAAAGAGAGTGTGATTAACCTCTCACTCCCTTGGTAACAGAATTTTGATTTTGATGAGTCATCTAATTCAGTGATCTCAACTCACTGAACAAATCTTAATCTCACAAACTGTAATCGCTTTTGTTTCTTGAGTTGCTATAAGAACCTAAAAGCTAACACTGTTCTGTTAATCAATTTTTTCTGTTTTCTGTCTTACCCCTCCCCCTCTTTTCAACTTTAAAAGCGTATAAATTGATGATGAAAACTTAAACTAAAAACATTGTAATGCTTTCATTTAGATGTGTCAATTTTATAGTATCTCTTCTCTACCACCACTCAAACATTAAAGTATCTTATTATCATCCATGCATATAGTCCGGGGTTCGATCCCCAGCCGGCACACTCCTTTACCTCACTGAGCCAGAAATAATGCTGGTAAAGAGGAAAGGTTGGGCATGAGGCTAGCGACCCCATCCTGTAAAAATTAAACACTGCTACAGAAACTTCAAGCCACTAGCTTGGAGCCCTATGTTCCACTGGGAACGTGAGGGAAAAATTATTTATTATTTATTTATTATCATCTATATAACCATTGTAATTTCAGGTAGTCTGCAGCTGATGAAAACCTGTGAAATAGAATGATATCATTTTATACTGCAAATTTCGTCTCCCTTTCTTTATCGAAATAATAATAACAATAATAAAGTGCAAACTAGCACGAAACCTAGGCCACGCAAAGGCTTCCTGCTGATTGCATCCAAGCGTCACATAATACCAACACAATTCACAATGCACCGCGTGATGGCGAGCCATATTATAACATGGTGGCCACATTGCAAACTTCACTGACTGACTGACTGACGGAATTCAGTCTGCACCAAACAAAGATAGGCCTAGACACATTACCCTATTTACTGACTAGTATCCAATCAAAAATGAAGTACCTCTTTCCCAACCTAACACTAGCGGACTATTCCGCTAACCATTGTTCGTTAAGGAAGAACATGAGCAGCTTGAGATACGACAATGAACCAATCTATTCAATTCTCCCTCTCTTTACTCATGAATAAATACATCGGCAACTCTAAACTATAGCGACCCAAAAAACCGAAACTACCTAACCAACGGACGTAGTGACCTTGATCAACCGATCAGATCAGCTCATGACAAATACAAATGTAGTTTAAAACCTCTCGTATAGAAATAAAGGTTATTGTTCAAAAAAAAATAGTTATACGGGATACGTTTCACGTATATGTTCTCAATTCTTTGCTGGAGTCTTCAGTGATATTCCAAGCGCCTATTTCTGTACATAAATTAATCAAGATAACTGTATACCGTGCTGTCTCATGACTCAATCACTGTTCTACAGCACTCATAAACCTAGGGAAGGAAGGATATTTCTTCTCAGACAGATTTTCTGTAACGATATTCTGGAGGACATCTGTACACATACATGCATCAACAGCTGCTGCATACCTCAGCAAAGACACTACCCTTCACATCTACAATCTTCCGAAGCTACACAAGTACCTACCTCTTGATGTAGTTTTGCAATGCGTGATTCGTGTACTGCGTCTTATATATTCCCGCGATTTTAATTAAGGCCTCATTATCTAATTGGTTGATCAAGGTCATCCCTATGTCTGTGTTTTCTACTTGACACTGTCAAGTAGAAAACACAGAGAACAAAGACGAAGAGTCCTCAAAACCAAGCTAGCCAAGATTAGAAAACAACAACCAAACAATACGCCCATAGACAGCGTAGTCAACCTATCAAAACAACCACTATCAAAAATGGAACAACAACTACTACAAAAAGGATTAAACTACAACACCGGAGATGCTTCAAAAACTGATTTCTTCGCTGCCTTTGAATCATTACTCAAATCATCAAACTTGAACGAGGAAACACAAGAAGAGATACGCCAAACAATTGTACCAATGGTCAAACAGAAAAGACAACACACACAACTCAACGCTCAAGAACTAAAGGCCCTCAAAAAGATGAAAAATAGGAGGGACATCGTCATTCTACCAGCCGACAAAGGAAGAAGAACAACAGCGGTCATGGACAGAGAAGAATACACCAAGAAAGCTGAAGAACTACTCAAAGATGAGGATGTATATCAACAACTCCCAACAAATCACATACAAACATTTGACAACCGCATCCAAATGACCTTAAACAAGCTAACGAAAACTGGACAGATCACAAAACAAGACCAATGGCGAATGAAATCCAATGGACGTGACAGCATTATATACCTCTATCGGACAAAAACTAGCAAAAGAAACCATGGAGCAATCACTTAGCAACGATGAACACCTCTTCCACAACAATCGAAAATGCAACAGACATCACTATGTCCGTTTTACCTGGGTCTTTCGTTTGAGTCACCACAGAGTGTTAAGGAATTTACCAGTAAATCTTACAATACAACCAAACTAGACAACATTAAAATATCAGCAAGCCTACACAAACGCAACACACACATACACACACTCACAATATGGAGAGAAAAGAAAAAGTGATGAACATTCCATAGTGAAATAAGCACTTTTTATATTATATTTTTTTAAAATAATTATCATCATTATCAGCATAATTAGTGATAAAAATAATAAATAATATCACAATACAATCCATACATAAAACAGTGATCAGCATGATTTGATATTTCCTTGGGTAAAGGGAATACGTATTCACATAGATCAATAAATTAAAGGATACACACGCTTGTGCACACACGTGAAAAGAATGAGAGGGAAACCGGCGACGCGGGTGGGTGGGGGGCGCAAGCAAGGCAAAAGACGACATGAACACTAATAGAGCATATATCATGATTACCACTCTGCATCAAAAAAGAGAATAACAACCCAGTCATAGTCCGCCATAATCTTTACACACACACACACACACACGACCGCCCGCCGCCAGCCCCCTCCAAAAAAGCAGGTTGAAAAAGCAAAGTAAAGCGAAGCAAAGCAAATCAAGGCAAGGCAAAATCAGAAAAAATTACAAAAATCAAGTTAAACTTCCTCGAGAAAAAAGAGAAATAAATATGAGTATACATATTTATGTATAATCTCCATTATTAAAGTCATTAGGGGGCTTTTCTATTGCATCAATGTAGTTTTATTAATATTATATCAAGGAGTCAAATAATAGTAATAGTAATAATAATAATAATAGGCTTTTGTAAGGATCTGGATGAATTTCAGTTGGTGGATTCCGTGTCACAAACTGACATCAGTGTATTAAAGATTCAGAGAGCCCTGAACAGCTAGCTAGCTAGCTAACTAGCTGTTCAGTCCTAGGACTGGGATTCCAACGAGCTAGCTGGCTAGCTAGCCGTTCAGAGTGCTATCTGACGGCAAAGATGAAGTACCCTCGATAGAGTTGAAATCAAAAAACATACGACAAAACACAGACTGGAGAGAAAAAGTAAACAAGAAAAAGCGACGGGGAATTACAAAACAAAACAACAAAAAAGCAATAAGAGGAGCACAGAGAATGAACAGTACTCAGAACAAGCATGTACGAAAATGGAATTTATCCCCCCCCCCTCAGCAGTCATTCTCAGTAAATATATATATACACAAATGAACACACCATCTCTCTAAAGACGACTCCCGTCGGAAAACCCTGTTACCGACATAATAAAAGACATAAATAAACAGATCGAGAGGATCCCAAAAGAAAGGTGTTACCCGTCATAAATAATCGATATGTTAACACACACACATAAAGCACACACAGAACACATAATCGAGCACAGAATTTACAAGTAATCAATAGTGTGTAGTGAGAGTAGCTTTATATATATAAGTAGTATATTAAAAGTGAATAATCTCAAATTCATCAAAAGAAAAAGTGGAGGGGGGCTTCCATTTTTGTACACTTATTATACTTCCGCGCTTCTTCTGTGTCGCTTTTTTTTAAAAAAAAGGCCATTTTTATACAAGAAAAAAGGCAATAGAAAAACAAAAAAAAAATGAATACGAGTGAATGACGCTCATCGAATAAGATTTCATGGGTCTATATATCTTTATAGATACAAATTGGCAAGGGAACTTCACGCCATACACACATACAGATAGATAGATTGGATTCAATGAAGACGCTGACGACAGATTGCCACCTATCACCAACAGTCACCTCACTTCACACACACACACACACCGACGTCATAGTATCATCCATCCACCTACCCACCGACTCACCATCTATTTTTCTTCTTCTATACACACAGCATCATTCACAAACCGGATGTTGTCATCATAATAACAGCAAAACAAAAACAAAAAAGGAAATAAATCAATAACTCGCTGAAGAACTGTCAGTTTCAATTGTAGCAAATGAATGTTGTTCATTGTAGACATTTGTAGGATATTGCTGTTGATGATACTGATGATGAGTATTGTTATTGTTGATTAAATGAGTTTGTGATGAAGCTAGTAACGCATCTGTGTATTTGAGTCGTTGTCATCATCATCGGCAGCAGAAGCAGCATAGTTTGATCTATTCTTCATTTTCTTCTCGCTATCATTTGATGAGTTGACAAGAGAAGTAGAACAATTTACATTGTGTATAATACTTGATATAGTGGTATACTGTTTTGGATAGGGTTTGAATATATACGAACATGGAATTAACCAAGAATATAGCGGACCTAAAAGAAACAATTTGGAAAGTAAGGGTGAGAATATTTATACATATGATACAACAAATTCATGAATATTAAACAAAACCTTTCATATACAACAGTTTAATGTTACAGGATTTCATCATGAAATAATATCAGTTAGAGAACCACTGGAAAACTAGCTGGGAACGCTAGATAATCAGCTGTTTCGTCAGCTTAGCTTGGAACTTTTCATCAATACGCGCCCACCCATTATGGTTCGAACCCAGGACCTTCCGGTTACACTCAGTGGCTATCTCATGAATTTTAGCGCGACTGACACTAACCAACGTTATCGTTGGCGAGTATTTTGTTCTCATACCCGACTGGCTGTATCCCACTTGTTATAGCTTCCCACTAGAAACCGGGTAACCACCTACCAGAATAGAGCCAATCGTTTATTAATTAATATTTAAATGTTAGTTTACAGGGATTTGATTGGTTACAGGACTTCACCATGAGCTGATATCCCGGTGGGCGAGTACTGATGAACAGTGGCAAACTACGATGAAACAGCTGGCTGTCTAGCAATGGTTTTTCAATGTTTCTGCAACTGATGTGAGCTCAAGTCTGTGCAAACTAACACTTGAATAGGTTTATGTGTTGATTTGTAAATATGCATACAGTCACATATCTAGTCCATTCATAACACGATGAGTCATATACTGTTTTGCATATTGGCCTTTTAATTCTATATGTAGTAACATGTGATGCATTAATATGCAGTATTCTGACTCTATTGATTATTCCCATGTGACAATAACAAATTGTACTAAAAGGCCAATCTGAACGAAGAATATTCTTTTCAATAAATTCTCTTCAGGTTCTTACAATTATAAATTATTATTATAAAATATAATATTTGTTGTCATTACAACAAATGTACAACAAATGTTCAGTTATTGTTGAATAATGAAATGTACAGACAAGTTGATGAAGTAGCCATAGGATCCCCACTGGGACCTATTTTCGCGAGCATATTTCTAGCAAAACTAGAAAATAGTCCGTTGAAAGAGGAAATAGCAAAAATTGAAATGTATTGTCGTTACATGGATGACACTTTTGTAGTGTACGATGAAGGGTTAAGTAGTGATATGATTTTGAGCAACTTCAAAATGCTCACCCAGTGGTCCATTTCACCTACGAAGGAGAATACAACGACTCTTTACACTTCCTTGACGTCCTACTAACGAGAAGAGAAGATGGTTCCGTTAAAAGAACCATATTTAGAAGGCTAGAGACCGAAGCTCAGTATACACATTTCCTGAGCTTCATACCGATGATTAGGTGCTTAGCATTTAGAGCGGGTTCCATTTGTTCCGAAGACTGCGTAGAGAAAGAACTCCAGGTCATCCGAGACATACTAGGCAAGAACGGTTATCCAGAGAAGTTCATTAAAGCCAACATGGGTTATAATAGTCGTAAACCTGAACTGGCAATGGTGGAGATAAAGCCTCTGTTTTTACGTCTCCAATTCAAAACTTTCTACTCTGCACGTCTGTATCTATCCTCCACTAGCCGTCCAATGTTCACCCACCGACTCAAAGATGTTTTACCTAACCTTAGCTCTTCTCCATGCATATTACCATTTCAACTGTTCCTGTGGTTCAAGTTATATAGGGCGCACGATTAGGCAGGTTCGTCTACAGGTTCGAGAACATTTACCAGCTTGGTTCAGCAGCGGGGAAATTAAGTGCATTAAAAAAGCTCGATCCTGTCACACTTGGTCGATACTGGACATCGCATCGATGTCAACACAGCTTTCAGGGTTATATACCGAATCCCAAAGTCGTTATCATGTACAGTTCGCTTACGTCTCCTACACATAGCTGAAGCTGTTGCAATAGGATCGACTAAACCGGAACTCTGTATCCAAAAAGAACACATCCAGACGCTGTTCCTACCGTGGCCAAACTTGGACTGATGATTCTTGTTCTCACCAAGAGTGCTCCTTCCCCTTAACCCGCTTGGTTTTTTTCCTTTTCTTTTCCTTTGCTTATTATTACAATTATTATTATTATTCGTCTCAATTTATGCCCTTTATGCAAACATTCTCTCAATTGTATGTTTATAAATGTGAGTGTCACCGTTACTCTGATTCTATTGGTTATTCCCAAACATGTGACTATGACTACATGTACGTTTATTAAAGTGTGTGTGGGTTTGTTTGAAGACTATAAAAACTAAAATCATTGTATCTGACATTATTATTATTGTTCTGCGTGGAATATAGGGGGCTTCAACAGCACATCTCTACTTTGTTCTATTCTTGGCGGCCACCTCTAGTTAGCCTCAAGATCTCCTCCTAGCACGATCCATCTCCATTTTTTCTACAGCACTGCATTGTGTGTTATAGGTTCTTGGTTGGTCCGTTCCCAACATGAGGTGCTTGTTGCTAATTCTTTCTGGCCAGCCATTTGATCTTCACTGCGAAGTGGAGGAAGTTGGTTGTTGCAAACGCCTTTGGAGACAACGACGCGCCAACAGAAAAGATCAAGTTTGCTTTTTTAATATTCTTCGTGTGCTCTGAAGTCCCCTTAGAGATCGGATTGATTTTCCGGGGTAGGGTCGCTGATAAGTTCGAGATAATACTGTGGTGAGAGCTGTGTGCTAGCCGCAATTGTAGACAACAATTGACATCAATGTTCACGTCCCAAATCGGGGTCACGAGATAAAACAATGACCAAGCCTAACCTTGAGGAGCTGAACAACCAATCACAACAGAACTGCGTGGGCGGATACGATTCATAGATATATGGCCTGACAGTCTAAGAAACGGTCACAAAGAGATGAAAGAATAACCTTCATTAGGGAAGCAATCAATCAGAAGACGCTGTTTCTCTGCTAATAATAACGCTATTAATAATGTACATAAAAATCTATAAATATCTGGTGATTTTCTCAATAAACGATTTGTTGTTTGAACCTTGTCTTCTGTCGCTACAATACTAATTACAGCAGAAATTACTGCCTAATCCGACTGTGAAAACAACTTCATTTTAACAAACAAGTTTTCTTAATCCATCGACTTTGGTTCTGAGAAGTTATGTCAAGCCATGAAGGAGCTGTACCTAAGAGGTATATCACACACTAATCTTTCTATGTGTATACACACAAGTTGAGTTGAAATGAGAAGACAATTGAAAAACCTGTCTAAAGGAAGCACAAAACATGAACGAGTTAATTACGCGAAATTATCATCACAGAGAAGGTATAAGGGCATTTTCATGCTCAGAAACTGTAAATTTCCCCAAAAGTTCGTATGGAAACACAAGTGATGAAGAAACGTTTCAATCGAAACGAAAAACAGTTGAAAAAGACCCGTTTTCTCATGTTTAGAGTACAAAGAAGGGAAAGCGTCAACAAGAACAGAAAAAATGTACACTGAAGAGAATATTTCCCAACCGGCAGACTGATTCCGCTCTACAACATAATATGCTTATTAATCCAGTCGAAAGCAGATGAGTATCCTGATCATGACAACTCCAAGTGAATCTAACTATTCTAACTTGCATTAGCAGCAACAAGGACATAGGAAGAACTGAGAGGAAAGCGTCTACTTGATTTTGCCAGCATATCCCTAAAGGTCTTCGTATGGTAAGTACAAATTTTTATACGATTGAAACGGGATGTGCAGTTGAAATTAGTCAAGCCTTCCCTGGATTACTTAAAACTAACTCAGAGACTGTGACAGTTGTGCTCACTCCACTACTGCTTAAAGTTTGGAGAGAATGAAAAGTGCTTACTGATTGGAAGAAAGGCTGGCTACCTTGTCAAACCGTCAAAGAAGAGCAACCCATGCTTCTGCAAGAACTGGCGTGGAATACTGCTCTTGTCCACGCTAAGTAAAATACTAAGTCGCATTATCCTGGAGAAAATAAAAGATGCAGCGAATACAGAACTTCGCCCACCGGAACAACCTAGATTTAGGAAAGGCGAATAATGTGTTGATCAAATTGCAACTCTGTGCATCATCATCACAGAATATAGCATAGAATGGCAGTCAAACTTGCCTCTGCCTCAACTTCATCGACTTCAAAAAGACCTTCGACAGACAGCGTTGACCGAGAAGTAATTTGGAAACTACTTCAACACTAAGGTGTCCAGTGCTCAAGTCTTTATCGACCCTCTTCAACAGCTAGCTATATGACAATACCACGTGTCAGGTGATCCACAACGGAAAACTTAGCGAGGCGTTCCAAGTCAATACAAAAGTAAGATAAGGCTGCGTGTCTATTATCACCGATGATATTTCAAATTGTGGTGGGCTGGGTTATGCGTCAAACTGTGTAGAGCAAGGAGGAAGGAGTACACCGGACCACCGATGAGAAGACTCTTGCAGTTTTGGATTTCACGCACTGATGATTTATTGTCAATGTAATTCACACAAAATAGAAGACTTACAGGCGAAAACCAAAAAATTAGCTGAAAAAGCAGCGTAGACAGGACTACATCCAGGTGAACATAGAGAAGACAAAGGTGATGAACGTAACCAACTAACAGCAACAATAACAACAACCAGCATCAATCACCATCAATGGGAAAGATTTGACAGAGGTTACTTTCTTCACTTATCTAGGAAGCATAGTTTCAACTACAAGTGGAACGAATGAAGATGTAAAATCCAGTCAGAATCGGAAAAGCAAGATACGCCTTCATCAACCTGAAACAAAAGTCTGGAAATCTTCTGCACTCCCCCTCAGCATAAAGAACGAGATTCGGGTTTTCAATACAAATGTGAAGTAAGTCAGTTAGTGATTCTATACGCATCAGAAACTTGCACTGCGTTTGCGTCACGAGGATTTCCAACAGGGTGTTGCAGACCATTATCAACAGCTGCCTAATTCGCTGGCTTCATACTGAAGATTAAATTGGCCAGCCAGCTGGCCAGGAAGAATTAGCCACAAGAAACTCTTGCTGAAAACAAACCAACAGTTGACAGCTGACTGCTCAACAAATACGTAGGAGAAAATGGAGATGGATCGGTCGGGCATACATACACTGAGGAAACCAGCGAATGACATCGCGCCATCGCTAGGCCAGCCCTTGAGTGGAAGCGACAAGTGGGTCGTCAGTGCGACAGTGACATGGGGGGAGATCCTGCGAGTTGGAGGAGATAAGAGATTATGGACAATCGTGGAGCCAGCCAGATGTAGTGGGCGGCAGAAAATAGAACAAAGTAGATATGTGTTGTTCAAGCCCACCTATGTTCTACTCGGAACCCAAAGAAGGAATAATAATATATACAATGAAAACCTTGATTACTTTGTTTCACAGGAGCCATTACTGCCAAAAGAATTACAAGTTAATCACTGAAGACGAATCAGATATTAAGAAAGTACCAAACAAATCGGTATGCATCATATAATCTAAATGTAAATAACGCCAACTACACTAAAGAAAAATTTTAAAATGCACTAACCATTTCCGAATACTTCACGAAACAGTGTCAGCTTGGATAGTTTTCGTCGAAATCCTCCAGCAGCACAAGCTTCAGCATCTGATGAATGCGGAAGAGCACGTAACTGCCAAGCTTCAACAGCTGTTGTATCCTCAACTATAGACTTGTACTAGTATCATCGAAATAGTCAGTGGAGTAGACACACAGTATGCAGGAGTAAAGACAATAAAAGGAAAAAAGGGAAATTCATATTTTTAATTACTTGAATACACACACACACACACACATGCACAGTAAACACATGAGACAAGTTACAGCATGCTAATGAATCACGTTATTTCCTATAGATTGAAACTGCCTAACAATGCAATAAATGCCTTCAACCTTTGATTGGAGACTACACGTAGTATTGTGACAGTAGAAGAAGAAGCAGGAGACTTGGTCAAAAGGCATGTTTATTGACAATCTGGTATCTCTTTTGTTTCTTCTTATTCCTTTACATTCCCAGAGAAAACAATGGGTTTAGTTCCATTATGGGTAAAATTTGTTTTGATCAAGTCTCACAGTGGTGTTATACAGTTATGCTTACTGATGACCACAACATTTCGAGCACAATTTATTGCCACTCATAATCATATCAAGGCATTACTCACACGACTTCCTAACTTCATTTAAACAGTTCCATCATTTTCCATCGCTTGACTTAATGACTGGTAGTAGAATTTTCCATATTTCCGGTATGAGTGATGAATCATTCTTATGGCATGTGTTGGGTGTAGACTCGATGAACCAGGTAGGATTCAGTAATCAATCTCTCTCGCTCTCCGCCTACCTAGGTTACCTTTTAGAATTTCAACTCTCTCCCACCATGCTATTGTGCGGTTTTGCGTTAATACATAGCTGAGTTTTTTTCTAAATTACTTATCTTCTCGAGGTCAACCATTCTTCCCTCAGCTAAATTCTTATGTTCTGACAATCGGATTACCTCCAATCTGCTAGTTTGACATATATATATTTGACCTCAGAGTGATTGCAAGGTATTTTGTAAATTATATTATTTCGTTTAATTGGATCCATCAGGTCTCTTAGCCTAAACAGTTAGTCTCTGAGTGAGTTTATAGGTTTGAATACCACCTCCCTAATTCCTGCTTTATTTCGAATCCTACGTAGGGCCTCAGATGTCCTCTTATATGGTAAAACTACTGTAGATGCCTTATATTCACTCTTATTTATGTTATCATTACTAGTTTCACCATTATTTTTATTTCGCTTTTGGCCATCACTAATCTTCTTAATGAATTTCATCTCCTACGGGAGGATGAGCCGGCTTCATGAACATCTCGAATCATCGCTGCCCAGGCGCGGCGATCTGATGCAAGGTTTTGCGAGAGGGTTATCCAATTCTTGTTCCACAGACGGAGTCCGTAGACGGTTTGTAGCCCCAGGCACTCCATATCAGCCTTGACTGTACCAAGCCATGTCTTCAGCTGTCCACCCCTGCGACATCGCCAAGATGGAAATGGCGAGGGATTTAGAACTGATTTGACCAGATCGTCATCTGGTCGGCGCAGAACATGGCCAAACCACCGAAGGCGACGTTGTTGGACCAGTACTGGAATTTGGTTGATGTTGTAGCAACGACGACGCACTTCTTCGTTGGAGAGTTTGTCCTGCCAACGAACATGCAGAATGTACCTGAGGCACCAATGGTCTACTACCTCGAGTCTGCGTAAATCTTCCGCGCGAAGAGGCCAGGTTTCACAGCCATACAGGAGAACGGGTCGTATGGAGCTTGGTAGACCCGAATTTTAGTCCTGAGACTGATTTCTCTCTTGCTCCATAGAACGCTCCTCAGCTGTAGAAACGCATTCCGGGCGTTGGAGATTCGCGCATTCACTTCGTTTTTCGCTTGACCGTTGGGGAGCATTATGGATCCCAGATATCTGAAGGATGGCACAATTTCAATAGGTGCTCCATTCAGGGATAAGATTTCATCATTGCTGGTGGATGTGTTCGAAAACATTTTGGTTTTGGAAGTGTTAATTTCAAACCGATAGTAGGCGCGAGGTGGTTTATCTGATCGAGCGCCTGTTGCATATCGGGGAAGTTTTCAGCTAATAACACGACGTCGTCGGCGAATTCGAGGTCGGTTATGTGAATATCGGGCGAAAGTTGGACGCCGTGGTGCTCGGTTAGGGCGTGCCGCAAAATCCAATCAATGTGAAATTGAACAGGATGGGGGATGCTGGACAACCTTGCCGGACACCGCTGGTTACCTCAAAAGTGCGAGACTCTTCACCGTTCACTCGGACTCGAGCTTTGGTGTTGGAGTAGTATGACCTGAGCAGGTTGATTAGCTTGGTCGGAACTCCGTCGAGCTCCATTAGATACCAGAGTGCTCCTCGATCAACTGAGTCGAATGCCGCTCGGAAGTCGATGAAGCAAGCAACCGTCGGCTGTTGGAATTTGTCCCTGTGTTCCAAAATTCTTCGCAGTGTGAATAATTGATCAACACAGCCTCTTCCAGGTCGAAATCCGGCTTGATTTGGCCTTGTTCGCACGTGGCGTTCGGCCGCGAAGCGGTTCAGGAGAATGGAAACAAAAACCTTAGCAGCGATATCAATCAGACTTATGCCTCGGTAGTTCTCGCATAGTGACCTGTCTCCCTTTTTGTGGAACGGTAGCAGAACTGAGGTGCTCCAATCGGAAGGAATGGTTTCGGACTCCCAAATTGAGCAGAACAGCGAGTGCAGCGAATCGATTAGCGCTGGAGTGCAGGCCTTGTATATTTCTGGAGGTAGACCATCTTCGCCCGGAGCTTTTTTGTTTCTGAGTCTGTTAATTGTTTTAGCTATTTCGGTTGGAGTGGGTGGATCGCAGTCAACTACGTAGGGTGTTGGTAAGTGTCGTATCGGTCGATGAGACGGTTGACCAGCGTTGCGATTGAGTAGCTGCTTGAAATGTTCGGCCCATCGTTCCATCTTACCATTGGTGTCCGAAATAATTTCTCCTGATGCTGTGCGTAACACAGCATGACTGTTAAGGCGTTTGCCAGATGATAGGCGTATGAGGCGATAAAGTTTTCCGAAATCGCCTACATTTGATGCTGCTTCCATGTTAGTCGCCACATTAGACCAATAGCGATTTCTGTCATTCCTAGCAGACTGTGTAGCTTTGCGCCTGAGGGAGCGATAAACTGGAGACTTTGCTAGGCGAGCGTCTCTGGCTTGCGAGGATAGATGCATGGTGTGCTCTGAAATCCAGTCTTTCTGCTTGTTGGATGTGGTACCCAAATGCGACATTGAAGCTTTAGAGACTACTTCTTTGAAATGATTCCATCGTGTCTCAGGTGTATTAGAAGATGTGGATGTTGGTTCATCTGCGGCGCTTAGTTCGGCCTGGATTTGTTTGGACAAGGCTTGTCGCTTTGTCGAACATTGAAGCGGGACAACATTGATACGCTTCGGAGGTCGCGCCTTCTGGCGTGTTGTTAAACGAAGTTTGAATTTCGCCCGAACTAGAGTATGGTCTGATCCCCCTTTATTTCCGGCCTCTGCGCCACGATAGGATCGACAGTCTTCCACCGAGGAGATCCAGCGTGAGCGCACTAGGATGTAGTCGATCTGATGTGCAGTGCGACCGTCGTTCGAATACCAGGTGAGAAGATGTTTTCTAGGGTGTTGAAATCGAGTGTTGGTGATATATAATCGATTGTAATCAGAAAAAGCTAAAAGTCTATCTGTCTGTCTGTCTGTTTTCGACATAGAACTTTGCACAAATGTGCGGAAGTTCAAGTCGCCACACTCCGTGTAGCACGCGAAGCAAGAGAAGAAAGTACAAGAAAAGCATAATAGAAACAGTAATCAGAGGTGTGAGACAAAGGAGTAATAAAGAAATACAAAACAGTTTCATTGAAGATCATAAGTCACAGGGAGTGGATGCATCTGCGCCACTGAGAACGGTTTTGAGCCATGTCACCAATTGTTTCCAACCATAGATTTTCACCGTCCCGAGGACCCCAGCCTGGAAGTCTACACCTTCCTACGTGGCTTAGACCAACTGTTGTGGATTTCATTGACTGATGCCAAGTTTTTGTTTGACCGCCGCTAGCTTTTTTCCAGCCTGACCCTATATCCGCTAACATAGCTCGTCGAGGGAGGCGATGGCTTGGCATACGTAACACATGTCCTAACCATCTCAGTCTTTGTAGCTTCACGACTTCGTCGATTGATTTCCCCTGTTTACCTAGAACTCTACGCCTAACCTCAATGTTGCTCACCTTATTATGCCTCTTCACACGGGAGATAGAACGCAGGCACCTATGATCAAACACAGCTAGTCTTTTCATGTCTTCCACTCTCAGTGGCCAGGTCTCACAACCATAAAGGAGGACGGAGCGGACTGATGAGCAGTACACCCGCCCTTTGGTCGATAGTCGAACATTTCGTCTACGCCAGAGTCGGCGTAAACTAACAAATGCGAAACGAGCCCCTTGTATTCGTGCTGAGATTTCGTCAGAGATCAGCCCGTTGGGGCTGATGGTACTTCCCAAATAAGTGAAGCGGTCAACGTGCTCTACCACTTTACTTTCTATTTTTAAACTAGGCGTCGATGTAGTCCAGTCCTGTAACATCATCTTGCATTTGGCGGGAGCGAATCGCATTCCAAACATTCGTAGATAGAGAACTCTATTTGTCGAGGAATCCCGAAACAACCAATCAGATGACTGCGCTTGTCTACTTGCATAAGCTATAATAATGTATGTGAAATATGTATAAATACGTGTTGATTTTCATAATAAAACGATCTGTTGCCTGGCCCTTGTCTTCTGTTGTTACATTAAAAGTCTATCACCATTACAGCAGCGCTGATCGAGACCGTGTTTGCCTAGTATATGTTTTGTCGCATCGTCTGAAGGGCCAGTGCGGGAGTACCAATCGCCGGCTACTATGAGAACGTCACGCTTTGGGATTTTGTTGATTGCCTTTTGAAGATTGTCATAAAACTCGTCTTTGATACTTTCATCAGAGTCGAGGGTTGGGGCATAGACAGCGAGAACAGAAATGTCGAGCGGGGAACCCTTGAACCTAGCGATCGCAACTCTGGAGTTGACCGGTTCGAATGATACTAGGGCATTATTGGCTTTGTTACTGAGAGCGAATGCTACCCCATGTTGTCCCGAATTATTCTGGGGTCCACTATGAAGCAACCAGAATGAAGAATCTGTTCCAGGTACGGCTATTCGGCGGGAGCCATGATCGAGTAACCTCACTTCAGATAGACACGCTATGTCCACCTTGTAGTCGTATAAAGAACGCATGGTGATAGACTGGCTACCAGGATCTAACAGCGTCCTAACATTCCAGCAGCCAACAAATAGTTGGTTTCTAAGTGTTAATTTCCCAGCTGGCTTACTTTTCACACTGGCCACCGGGTGAGCACAGGGCGCGTCGCTTACCGGGAACGCCGTAGCATGGTGAGAGTTATTTGTAAGAGAGTTCATGAAGTTTCATGGGAATTAGGTACGAGTGATGTCCCCAGAATCGCTCGGCCTTTTGTTTGAGAGTGCAGCTCTAGCCTTTACACAACCAAATGTGACCTACAAGGCAGTAGGAGTGGAGTAGGGAGTCCACTATCCATTGGCAGTCGGTGACCGGAGTCCGGTTCATAGGCCTTTTTGAATGGGGCCAGTCATCCAGGGCATCCAATAAGCCCTTTGTCCATACGTCTGCCGGTGAGCTCCAGTGAGCTTCATACGCCAGTCATTGAAGGTTTGGAATCAGGGTTTAGCCATCTCCCCTAGACTGTCATCCATTGGACAGTCAACCCGGTGAAGAGCTCCGGGTATCCGCTTTTGCCCTCTCACTTCGGTGAAATAAACACCTCCGCCACGTGAAGGCAGTGAGTAGGACTTCCTCAGGAGAGGCTATGTAAGACGCCCGGTCATATGGAAGCATTTCAAGAGGTGTACGGAGGGGTGGCCAACCCGCAGAGCAAGGCAACCACCCCCGACCATCCTGAGGCTTTGGAGGCGACATCAAGTTAGCTATAACACAGCTTCTAAAGTTATTTCTTGTATTTCACACAACCTCTCTCATCGTCCACGAGTTCGATCGACTTTTGCATACAGTAGAGACAGTTGGAAGTCATCTGAACAAGCCAAATCTATGAGTGTTCAAAAAAGAAATATGTACAGGCCTTTTTCTTTGTAGTGTGGCAGCCTACTACATAATATGTATTGAGTATTTAAAAACAATTTTCTCCCCCCCCCTATCTTCTGATTTTGTTAGTTTTCACACTTCCACTTGATTCTATTTATTTGTCTGCATTTTACTTGGTTCTACCGAGTCATTCTATTCTTGTGTTGGTTTATAGGGATTTGGTTGATTGGTTACAGGATTTCATTATGAGCTGACATCGGTTAGAGAACCATTCGAAAACGTGGGGAGTACTGGACAGCTGTTTCATTAGCCTGTTTTAAGGCATACCCACCGGGGTTCGAGCCCAGGACATTCCGGCTACAAGGCTAGCGAACTCGTAGACGATTAAGCCACTGGGACCCAATCCAATGACCCACGAATTCAAACTTCTGGCAAGATTTAAATATCGATGAGATGCTCACTAGCGACTTCCCCTATTCCGGTAGGTAGTTTATCTGGGGTTCTGGTGAGAAGCTGTGATCAGTAGGGTGCAGTAGGTTGGGTGTGAGGACAAATGCCAGCCAAAGACATTGACTAGCGATCGTACCATTGGATCCTGGATCCGAACCCTTCCGGTGGGTGCGTACTGATGAAGAGTCCCCAACTAGGACGAAATAACTGGCTGTCCAGTACTCCCAGTTGGTTTTCCAAAAGTTCTCTAACCGATGTCAGCTCATGATGACCAATCCTGTAACCATCCTATTCTTCTCAGTCATCATGGCTATTTTACAAATTTCTTGGTTATGTAGTAACTTGTCGCTAACCCCTACGAATTAACTTATCTTAGGATTCCGCAATTAAATT
Source organism: Trichobilharzia regenti (assembly GCA_944472135.2). Classification (NCBI taxonomy): domain Eukaryota; kingdom Metazoa; phylum Platyhelminthes; class Trematoda; order Strigeidida; family Schistosomatidae; genus Trichobilharzia; species Trichobilharzia regenti. The sequence goes on from OX235268.1 coordinate 48,498,233, forward strand.
TCACCCCTTCCCTCCTTTAAAACTTAGATACCTTGTTACTAACATCTATTAGTTAATTGTTTCGTTGGTATCTCTCTGTATAGTCAAATTATGTACACTTTATCTATCTTCAATTCACCATTTGCACACATCTTCCGTGTTGTGCCTGCTACTTCTGGCGTTCCTTCATATTGTGTTGTATACCATTTTACTCCCTGCTATTTTGATGTTGTTTTATGCTGGCCGATGAACACATCTTATATACTACTGACAAATCTTATCAGTAGCAGCACACGCCACAGTATCAAATGTCATGAGTCTTGTTTTTATTCCTTTACGTTCCCAGGGCTCCAAGCGAGGGGTTCAAAGTTTCTGTAGTAGTGGTGATTATTTTTAAGGGATGGGTTGTTAGCCCCATGCCCAACCTTCCCTCTTTACCAGTCTTATTACTAGCTTAGCGAGGTAAAAGAGTGCGTCGGCCGGGAATCAAACTCCAGACCACATGCGTGGTCGGCGAGCACTCTACCGCTGTGCCACTGACGCACAGAGACGGAGAGGGCTCTCGAGTGGTTGCGCCACAAGATGATACTGAACGCCTGTCTTGTCTCACAAAAGGCAGGAATAAGTGTGTTTGATTCTCCTAAAAATCAATACCCAGTCAATGGGTGTACCATTATGTCATGAGTCTACTCTCCTTCATTTGATGCAGACTAAATTCTTCCCAGTCGAGTTTGCAATGTGGCCACATCATGATGCTAGATGGCTCATCACATCATGTTGCACTTCAAAATGATGTTTAGTGGTTAGAGGCAATCGACAGGAGGCCTTGGACCTACCTACTTACCTACCTAGATTTCATGCTTGTTGGCACTAGTTGGCAAAGCGTTTCCACACTGTAAACTTGATTGATAGTATTCAGTCTGCACCAAACGAAGAACTACACACGCATGACATCACCTACTTACTACTGAGTGTCCAAAACAAAGTATCCATTAAAATCCTACAGGAGGTCAATCGCGAGTCCGAATAGCTTAGTAGTCGCGTCATCTCTGACTACAGTACTGGGTTACCAAGGTTCTATTCCTAGAAGAGACATAAGTTCCTTCTAAATTGTAGATGCGCCTTGCTGACGAGTGTCTAAGGCATTCCTACTGACTGCCTCCACAACCAACTAAAATACTTTTAGGCATATCAAGAAGATATATATGCTATTTGATGTTTCTGTTTTCTCCACTCTCTGGATTGGTCTATCTTTAGAGATAATGTTGATACTAAACAAACACTGGTGCTATGTTGCAACTTGATATAATTATGAGCAATAGAATGTGCTCGAAACGGTATCAGTAATTAAAATTGTATTGCTGTATGATTTTATTAAGTATATTTAATCCATAACGGAATTGTACTATACCACAGTGCTCAAGTTCTATTCGTATATGACTTAGGGTAGCTAAAACAGAATGACCATTAGTGTTGCGTTACTACTGAAGAGCCCAAGTGACAATTGCTTGAGGCCTGTGTCATACATGACCCATGTTCGGGTCAAAATCTTACCACAGGCTTAGGACAGCTAAAATGTCAGTCGGGAGATACAATTTTCGGCGTCAACCTTTTCTAATCTTCCCACCCATCGTCTCCAGAGCAGTGAGGCAGCACAGCTGACCAGTTGATCATCTCAGGGGAACATCTTACTGCTGTTATAGACATCATCTTATGTTAGCAGTATGATTTCATCCTCAATATAGTGTAAACGACTTACCCTATGACAGTAAGTACGTTTACTATAACAGCCATCCCAACGACCTACCTTTTCGGCACGATAGGACCTGCAGCAACATTAGTTCCAGCCAGATAATTAAGAATATGCGAAGCTAACAGCCATCGCAATGTCAAGTTAGCAGTTTATCGATCGGAACAACAATCAACAGTTTCAGTTAACTCCCCAAGACAACCTGTCTGTCTGTCTATCTGTTTTCGACATAGAACTTTGCACAAATGTGCACTAGTTCAAGTCGCCACACTCCCTCCTTCTAGCACACAAAGCAACAGAAGAAAGTACAAGAAAAGCATAACAGAAACAGTATGCAGAGGTGTGAGACAAAGGAGGAGTAATAACGAAGAACAAAACAGTTTCATTGGTGGAGATCATAAGTCACAAGGAGTGGATGCATCAGCACCAGCCATCGCTGAGAACGGTTTTGAGCCATGTCACCAATTGTTTCCAACCATAGATTTTTACCGTCCCATCACAACCACAAAAAAATATATTCACACAAGAGAAGAAAAACATTTTTAAAAAAATGAGAACTACAAAAAACAGTGAACAATAATATTAATTATATATACAAAGAGAATTGATTACCTGATCAGACAGAATAGCTAAGATAAACAATCCAAAAAGGCAGCATATGGCAACAAGAACAAATGTATGAGCTCTAAAAGGCAGTAACCGTGAAGAAGAAGAAGAAGAAGAAATGAACAAAAAGGTTAGCCGTTTAACAGACGAAATGTTGAATGAAAACATAAACACACTTGATCATATATTTATATTAAAAATGTTAAAACCAATTCACTTGTAACTTTCATATGAGGTGATAGAAAATTCCTGTATAGTTGTAGACTTCAAACCTCTCCAGGAAACACGCAATGCCGTCAGTCCCTCCTCATATTAACACTATTATCATTCCCCGCGGGTTCCGAGTGGGAACACATAGGGCTTCAACAGAACATCTCCATTTCATCCTGCCTTCTGCAGCCGTCCTTAGTTGACTCCACGATTACCAATAGCCGCTTATCTTCAAACACCCGACTCGTCCTCTCCCATTGGGGCTTAACAGGAGGGTGTGATGTCACTCACCGGTCTCCACAACATTTTTCCAACGCACCTCCATTTTCTACGGTATTTCTGTTGGACAATAGACACTTGGTTGGTTCATTAACATAGTTCTATGTTGCCAGGCCTTTTTGGTCATCTTCAGTATGGAACGAAGACAGCTATTGGTGAAAGTCTACAGTAGCCGGTCGGAACTACTTTTGGTGAAGTGCCAAGTCTCAGTAACTCTAACCTCAGAATACGTACTGCATTAACAACCGAAGGCAAGGCACGGAAGCCAAGCTATATTTTCAATTAATCGACCCGCTATTTATATCTATACAGTTTAAATTCTTTAACCAATCACTGAGCGTCTGATTTCGGCTGACATTAAACGACATGAAATAGAATGTTCAAATACATATACATATATTATTCTGTTGCTAATGCTCAGCCTAAACAACAAAATTCGGATTTTCAATACAAACGTCTAGTCAGTCAGCTCTTCTATACGGATCAGAAACTTGACGGGCGGGTCACAAAGAATATTTCCAACAGCCTGTTGCAGACCTTTATCAACAACTAACTGTCTTCGCTGTATACTGAAGATCAGATGACCGGAAAGAATTACCAACATGAAACTATGGGATCAAACGAAACAAGAACCAATCGCCAACCAACAAATATGCAGGAGAAAGTGGATTAAGATGGATTGGACATTCGCTGAGGAGGCCGCTCGCTGGGTGACATCGCGCGTGCGTCAGGCCATTGCTCGAGTGGAACCCGAAAGGGAAACAGCGAGTGGGACGTCAGTGCAAGGGTGACATGGAGGGGATCGTGTGAAGAGGAGTTGAAACAGTACGGACTAACTAACATGGATGCAGGTGAAAAGTACAGCAGGAGGAAGACAGAAGCAAGTGAAGACGTGCATTTGAAGCCCCATGTTCCACTAGGAACCCAACGGAACAAAAATAATAAATAATAATAATGCAGCATTGAACTGTGAGAATAATATTCCGTTGGAAGCAATTGTCTGTATCACACCACCACACTACTTATGTATTCTAGGAATTGTTCAAGTCCTTAAATTAGCCGAATCACAATCGACCTACCTTAAGGCTTCACACAGTAGGACTGAAACATAAGAACATGCAGTCGCTTCAGTCGATTTTCAACAGTGTACATATCGGGGGATAGATAGTTAAAGAACGCAGTTCAATTCATAAAATCTCATACTGATAGATCCCAATGAGAGCATACTCTACTTTACTAAAGCTAAAATAATACAGTGGGGGTAAAAGTCACATCTAAATCTTAGGATACGACTGTCTACTACCACCGATGATATTCTTGATTATGGTGGACTGGACCATACAACAGATCGACCATGGCGTACGAGGACATAAGAATATGTTGAACTGACGAGTAAACACTGGATGGGAGACCTGGATTTCGCGCAGCATAAATGATGTCTAACATTACGCAAGCTCAAAGATCTACAACCAAAAACCAACACATTGGTAGAAGAGGTTGGCAGCGAAAACTGAACGCAGAGGATCACAGAGGTGATAGAGAAACCATACCCGGCGACAGACAACAAGTATTCAAGTATTGGTTTGTAGGGAAGTCGTGACCAGTAGGGTGCAGCAGGTCGGGTGTGAGGACAAATACTCACCGAAGACTAGAGGTTTCGTTATATCGTAAATTAGCAGAAGTTAGAATTCATGGGCCATTGGATCGGGTCCCAGTGGCTTAACGGTCTACAGTCTACGAGCTCGCCTAGTAACCGGGAGGTCCTGGGTTCGAACCCTACCGGTGGGTGCGTAACTATGTAGAGTCCCAAACTAGGACGAAACAGCTGTCCAGTATTCTAATGGTTCTCTAACCAATGTCAGCTCATGATGAAATCCTGTAAACGACAAGTATTATTCGATACTTAGAGGAAAAATGCTAAGAAAGTCATCTGATTCATTTATCTAGGCAGGATACTATTTTAACTACAGGTATGATGGCAAAGCAAGCCAGGATTAGAAGAGCAAGATCTTTGATATTTGTTAATCTGGAATCCGTATGCGAATCTGTTGCACTCAGAATAAAAAACAAGATTCGGATTTTCAACACTAATGTTGTGTTGAGTCAGTTTTTCTATAGGGTTCAGAGATTCAGTACAAGGATCACCAAAAGCATTTCTAACAGCCCAATGCAGACTTTTGTTAACAGGTGCCTTCGCTGGCTAGAGACAATAACAATCAGATGGTCAGACAGAATGGATTACCAAAACAAAAATCTGTGTCGGAACGAACTGCCCTAACACTGCCGACGCACACCTGATATCTATGGTCGGCCTGCAAAATTTGGGCTACCGATATCCATGCTGAAAATTCCATACTTGTACCAAAAATACAGTGTGGAATCAAGCTGTAATCAAAAATAAATAAAATAATAATGCTATTCTTAAACCTGCAAGTTCCCGCCAACTACCTAAGGAGTTTCTTGACACCCCTAAAGTGAATTTTGCACAGTCACCTTGTTGACTGGGTGAGGTTAAGTGAATGATCACACTCGGGTCTTGTATGCGTATCTCCGAAACACAACATACATCCATGGCTCGAGATGCCAGAATTCTTGCTAGCGATGCCTGTTATCCGATTTGGCAGAGGGTCCTGACGTTGAATGCTCTCATACGAAGTTGGCGACGTGGCTTCTAGAGGCTGTCGGAGTGCTTTTACGGCTCTCATCGTTGTTTGTGGTCACCGAGTGAAGTGAAGATCATTGGCTAGCCTGAAAAATAGTACTGACTGTAATAGGGAAGTAAGGTGGATTGGACACACGTAGATGAGACACTGTTGAGTGATATCACGCGCCAGGTTAACCTGAATGGAAAAAGACGAGTTTGGCGGGAGCATCCGATGGTGACGTAGAGGAGAGGCAAAACTCGCAGGCAATCATGGAGCCAGTTAGAGGTAGAACACAGTGAAATAGAGTTCTGCTCTCAAAGCCGACATGTTCCACTCAGAACCGAAGAGAAGAATAGTAATGAATGCAAATTTACTTCTGTCAATTTCATTTTATTACCTTATCTTCCAATTTTGTGTAAGTCACTCATTAATTGTAAAATTTTACTGAGCCTAGAATCAGAAATCATGAAGACGTGGCCTATAAAGGACTTGAGCATTCGACTTTTTGTGTGTATGAGTAGGTCGTTGTCCCAAGGATCGAATTCAGCCGTTTTATCGACTTTCTTCCACCTGGACACAATTGGGTAGTGTCACAAGCCCTCCTCACACATACACACTCACGATAAACTTTCGCCAATAGCCTGTCCCAGTGTACATGAAAGACTTATATTCCGAGAGACTGATTTCAAACAAAATAAGGAATCAATGCAGCTGTAATTCATTGACAAATTTGTATGTGTTCAAAGCTTCCGCTTTAGGCGAATCCCAGACACAATATACTCTCTCTGACATTGAAAATACGCCAAATAAAAAAAAAGAAAATTCTTTAAAGAAAAACATATAGTGGTCACTTACACGACTACAACATCTGAACTGCCAACATTTTCTTTTAGACTAGCAGAGATCATAGCTCGACATATAAGAACCAATATTAAAGCATATATACAAAGAATACCTATAAATGATGGATGTTGAAAGAAGATAAAGGATTAAACAGAATTACAATGGCAAATATGATATTTTTTTAAAATAAGGCCACAACTATATGATATTTGTATATACTGGAAGAACCATTGTTAATCAAAATATTAACCGAGGTTCTTATCCCCCTGGTGAGTTATTGGATGATGTGTGTACTGTTAAACAGTCCCAAACTAGGGCAAAAGAAATGTTCACTACACCCTGTGGTTTCCAATGGTTCTTTCTCTCTAACTAATATTAATCCATAGCCAAACAACTATGGTAGCTTGAGAGAATTATTTACAGGTTACAAGACTAGCTAGCCTAATGACTTAACTATTCAGACAACTGGATCGGCATTGAATGAATCATTATTGCCTATAGGATTAATAGATGTCCTGCAATTCCACAATAAGTAGTCAGTCAAGGTCGGTTTGAAGTACACTATGTCACAATGAAGCAGCTCCCCGTCGATGGGGTATTGGCTAGATGTAAGCTGTATGTAACCAAATTGATAGAAACTGGAATTCACGGGCCAATGAAGATCATGCAAATAGCTGAATGATAGGTGGAGTGGCGTTGTAACCTGAAGATACCATGTTTAAATCCCTGGTGGGCTGATGGGGTGGGCGCTGATGACGAGTTCCAAAATCAGATGAAACAGCTGCTCAGTGCTTCCTCGTTTTCGCGAAAATTCCATAATTTATGTCAGTCCAGGACGAAATATATACTGATATGTCCAAAAAACGGATTTAGAGGCAAAGCTGAATGAATGCCCCATAAATGACCAGGTAAAACCGAGGATGGGTAGACTAAAGCCTTCTTCTTGAAATGCTCTCATGTGATCATGCGCTGATAGCCTATGCCATATAATTCCTACCCACTGCCTTCACGTGACCGGAGTATCCCTCAAAAAGAGTGAAATAGCGAATCCAAACGTCTGGAGATTACAATTGGACTGGTGGAGGCTATACAGAGGGGCAAGAAAACCTTTATTCTGAACCAATAGTGTATATGAGCTCTAGAATCCGAAAGGATCGGATGGGGTGGATGTGAATGTGTTTTGGTTACCAGAAACCATGGAAATATACCTCCCGAATCTCCTCTACTGTCTTGTGGATCAGACACTTCAAGCCAAAGGCTCGGGAGGGGTAGCTGATGATTCGTTAGTGCAACTATCTGCTTCTGTTTGGGTGTAATGACTGTATCTCATACCTCTCACAAACTATGAAATTTCGTGTAGAGTATCTGTTGGTGCTCAGAATGTATCAAGTCTGTGTTTTGATAATAACTATTCTTCAAGTATTGGTTTGTAAGGATTTGATGGATTGGTTATAAGATTTCATCATGAGCTGACATCGGTTAAAGAACAATTGGAAAACCACTACTGAAGTACTGCACAGCCAGCCGTTTCGTCCTAATTTAGGACTGTTCATCAGCACGCACCCACCACACGGGTTCAAAACCAGAACCATCTGGTTACAAGGCGAGCTAGCTCGTAGATCATTAAGCCACTGGGACCCGATCCAATGGCCAGCCTATGAATCCCAACTTCTGCCAATTCATGATATGGCGCGACCACTAGCAAATGTCATAGCCGGGAAATATTTGTCCTCACATCCGACCTGCTGAACCCTGCTGGTTACGAATTCCCACCAACAGTAAGGATAAATACCCGCCGGTGATGAAATTGGACACTGCCATTCGCGTTGTATCGTGAATTAGCGTAAGTTAGAATTCATAGGCCATTGGATTGGGGTCCCAGTGGCTTAATGGTCTACGACCTCGCTAGCCTTGTAACCGGAAGGTCCTGGGTTCGAACCATGTCTGTGGTGGGTGCGTATAGATGAAGAGTCCCAAACCAGGCTGATGAAACAACTGGCTGTCCAGTACTTCCAGTTGATTTTCCAATGGTTCTCTAACTGATGTCAGCTCATGATGAAATCCTGTAACCAAAATAATAATTATTTTTATGGATTGCGCAATAGTTTCACTGGAAATTTATTCTCACGTATAAAACAGAAACAGCAGTACAAGTGTTGAATTTCTATTGTTTATTTGTTTGTATTGTGTAAACTAACAACACTTTTTCCAAGATTTAATTGACACGACTACACACGAACAAATAAAGGTTTTTATAATTCAATTATTTAACTTGGAACTCCATACCTAGATAAGTTTATTTGGAAAATCACACAGTGAATGGTATAGTATTAACAACTGGATGACAAGGTTCCAAGCATAATATCATATCAATTTTAGTCACACATATATATATATATATATATATATATATATATATATGGACATGTGCTACGAATGTCATCGCAGAGGATTTCGTCCCGGTCTCTATTCGCTAGCCCAGAAACCTGATGGTAAGAGCGTGGTAGGATATATCGGGTAGTATCGGGTGGTGCTTTGCTGTTTCCTGGTTTCGGTCCGATAGATAGCTCGACACGTTATCGGATTTGGCCAAGAATTGCAATCACCAATGGTGAACGTGCTGTAACTGCCTTCCTGCTTCCCTTTCTGACAGTAATTCGACAAATGCTGTTTGGTTTTATAACTGCTTCCTTTCCTGATGAAGTCTATATTCATTCTCTACGTTTTTTTCATATGTTGTCATCTCATTATTATTGTGTGGCGCTTCTTCTTGGTGCCCATACTGTAGCGGATTTTGTATTTTAAACATTAAAAATATTAATAATAATAATAACAATAAGAAGTTATGCTTGCTCAACAGATGATGCACGTGACTAACTGAGAACTAAAGACCAGTACGAGCAGATAGGGGTTTAGCCTTAGGACAACACTTCCCACCTTCGCCTCGACCACTTATGATTCTACTTAAGGCCAGAGAAACTTGTATAGATCAGTAAAGTATCTAAGTCACTTTGTGAAACTGATTACAACTGTTAAGATTTCAAGTTTGGTCATGGATCGATATCAGTTAGAGAATCATTGAAAACCACAGCAGGAGGGACTGGACAGCCAGCCTTTTCGTCCTAGTTTGGGAATCATCGGCAGTACGCACCCACTACAGTGGTTCGAACCCAGGGCCAAGTCGAGCTCGTGGACCATTCCGCTACCGGGATTCCCGCTCATGGCTGTCCAGTATGCCACCTACTCGTTTTCAATAGTTCTAAAAACTGATGGCGTGATCAAACTTGAAACGAATCAAATCCATACAAACAAACTCTTGAAAACGTTTACAATTCTTATTTGATTGTTTGAATTGAATTGTCCATAACAGATCTACCAAGAGACAGGCTAAGGAATCCCATTTATCGTGTGCTGGCGGATGATACTGATCAGTTGTCTATGCTGAAATAGTTCGGGCAGGAGTCGAACCTATAACACTTGCTAGTCATCAATATTTACTTCAGTATTCTTGGTGCGTGTGTGTGTACTACTGACAAGATTTATCAGTAATATATAGGGAGACGTTCATCATCGGTGCACAAAAATATCAAATAGTGGAGAGATAGATTTGACGTCAAAGAGAGTAAATGAACCAGTATTGCGGTGAAATATGGGAGACACGAAAAAAAGGCAAAGAAACACAATACGAAAGAAGGTCAGAAGTAGCGCACAACGCGGAAGATCTATGGAAATGATAATTTTCATACATAAGGTGTAAGAGATATCAAATGCCAAATAAAAACATTCCTTTACCAAGTCTTTTGTCTTCTATCGTTATATTCTTACATCGAAAGTAATTGGAAAACTGAGACAGACCTTAAGTTACTGCCCTACAAACACACATGCATACATAGATCATAAACTTTGTGTATTGTACAATATCCTTTACAAACTGTGTGCATGCAATTCGAAAAATGGAATTCAGTGCAGAACTCAAAACGACCCTTTTCTACACTGGTATCAAGTATGAATATGATTCACCATCACGACTTTAAATCTTACAGTGTTTCTGTCATATCAATATAAATATATATACTGTAGGCGTTGGAATGTATCAATCATTCTTATTTGAATGAATATCTGAAATTCCTTAAGAGTTAACATTTTAAGTAAACTTTTTTTTAATATATCAGCTTTGGTAAAAGTGTTATGCATCAGGCTATGATGAGCCTGATAACGATCGGTAATACGACCTTGTAAGACTGTGTTGGACTGGATTCTGCTTCAGACTGAGCGTGGGGAGTGAGAAGATAGGAATATGTTGGACTGATCGATAAAAAGACTCTAAGAGATCTGGATTTCTCAGATGACTTGTGTTTAATGTCACATACAGAAAATCGAAGACTTGCAGGTAAAAACCAAGAGACTGGCTGAAGAGGCAGTTATAATAATAATAATAATTTTCGCTTTATTCCAAAAACAGTACTCATGATACAGCAAGGAATTTTCAGCATTCAGTACAATATTGCATCTAATTTACTCAAAAACGACAAAAAAAATAAAAATACACATTACATAATAGTAATAAAACGATTGTTATAGCAGCTACGTAGCAAAATACTGTGTGCCATACGGAGAAAAATATGTATAAAGTACAAAATTGTAGTAATAATAGTAATACCAACTAAAAATAGCAGAGTAACGATTTAAACGATAGAAAGTGTGACACCATAAAATACAGAAAGATGAACGATAAAAGGGTCGATTCACTGTGCTAATTACATAGTAACTTGTAAGTTTCACGTCTAACAGAGTCTTCGTCACATAAAGTACGCGCTAAATAGGGTATTGTAGAATTTCTATACTTAGTAGTACGAGCATATATCTTTTTATATTGACTTCTCGTCCTACCTGATGAGATACAAGGGGACAGGTGTGAATAAAGGGGGTGCAGAGGGTCTGACATTATAGCCTTTGCCCATTTCGTACAGGAATTTATATGCCTCTCGACTATAGTATTAGCGAGCTCATGCAGTGGCAGACCACAAGCTCTACTCACAGCATTTAATACTCTTCGTAATATGATATAATCTTTTTTGAGAAGCCCAGGAAAGATTAATGGAGAGCAATAGAGTACAATAGGTAAAATACAGGAGTTTAAAAATTGCAAAACTAAAGGTTGGTTGATACCTGATTGTCTTAACTTTTTAATGTAGAAGGTAAGACGAAACATTTTCTTAGAGATAGATAAGATATGGGATGACCATGAAAGGTCAGAGGAAAAAACTAATCCAAGGTATTTAATGCTTGATTTGGTTTCAATTTCCGTGCCATCTATGCTACAGGGATCATGCGAGTTAACTAGTTCAAGTAAGTCACGTCGATGCTTGAAAGTAAAGTCAAGCGCCTGACATTTGGAAGGATTTAATATAAGACCATTTGACTTGGACCAGTTGTTGATGTCCAACAGAAAGCTATTAAGTTTGGAGCTGTCAGACTCGGAAGTGATAGGCAGTGATACAGTCAGATCATCTGCATATTTGACAAAGTTAGTTTCGTTTGAATGAGGCAGGTCATGTAGGAAGAAAGAAAAAAGAAAAGGAGAGAGGACAGCACCTTGTGGAACACCGGATTTTGTAAGCGAGGTAGAAGAAGATTTGCCGTTATATACAGTATACTGCATTCTATCAGAAAAATAGGAATGCAACCAACTCTTAGCCCAGGATCCTGTTTGTGTCAACGATAGCTTATTTAATAAAAGGCCCCTAGGTACAGAGTCAAAAGCAGATGTGTAGTCTAAGAAAGCACTACGAACATATTTAGCACCTTTGTCTAAACAAGAGACAACATTGTGATATAAGACAACCGCAGCATCCAAGGTACTTCTACCATGTTTGTATGCAAATTGTTTAGGATCATTAAAAGGTTTCAAAGCGGGTTCAAGACGAAGTAAAAGTAATTTTTCCATCAATTTTAAAAAGAGGGAAGTAATTGCAATAGGCCGAAATTTAATATCATGACCAGGTGAACCTAGAGGAGACGGAGATGATGAAGATAACCAACGAACCGCGACAACAACCGGCACCAATCACTATCAAAGGGAGAGATTTAACAGAGGTTACCTTCTTCACTTATCTAAGAAGCATCATTTCGACTACAGGCAATCGGATCGGATGAAGATGTCAAAACCAACCAGGCAGAATCGGAATGGCAAGATACGCCTTCATCAATCTGAAACCAGTCTGGAAATCTTTTGCACTCATTCAGCCAGTATAAACAACAAGATTCAGATTCTGTTCAACACAAATATGAAGTCGGTCAGCCAGATCTTCTACACGGGTCAGAAGTTTGCACTGCACGTCTGTCACGAAAACCATTTCCAACAGCTGTCAACTTCGCTGGCTCAACAAATGGATATGTAGGAGAAAATGGAGATGGATAGAGCATACACCAACCTAGGAAGCCGTCAAATGACATCACGCGCAAGGAAGACCACTGCTCTAGTGAAATCAAAACGGGAAGCGATGAGTGGGTCATCATTACGAGGGTGATATGGAGAAGATGAGAAACCATGGGTAGTCATGGACTCAGCTTAAGAGGATAGCGGAAAATAGGACAAGGTGGAGGTATGTTGTTGAAGCTCTATGCTCCACTCAAAACCATCGACCTGCAAAAAACAAGAGTGAAGACTAATACCATTGACAAGAGAGCTTTCAACTATCACAAATAACATTCAAAAAACACTATGCAGTGATGCTGTATATAAGTACTTTTTGAACAACAACCTTGACAAATATTAAAAGTTGCCAACACTAATGAGAGTTAAGGCTACGCGCAAACTGTGCGAAATGCTAAATTTGCGCGATACACTACAGGATATAGTTGACACGAATGAAGAGATGCTAGAAGCAGCCTAGGAAAAGCCGAATCGATAGATAGACCTTCATTAATCTGAAATCAGTATCGTAATGTTTTGAATTAGGTGAAATGATGGGGATTTTGAAATAGATAAGACATAGGTTTTATATCAGCCAAAAAAAATCTGAAATGAAGATAAACGATGCGTGAAGTAAGTTGTAAGTCAGAGAATTATAATATTCCCAGTCTTTGAAAAGGCGACGAATAGGAAGGAAGCGTACTAATGAAGGGTCCCAAACTAGGCTGACGAAACAGCTGTCCAGTACTCCCTGTCGGTTTTCCAATGCTTCTCTGTCTCTGTCTGTCTGTCTGGATTCAACATAGAACTTGGCACCGAAGTGCACCAGTTAGAGTTGCCACCTTCCAAATAGCACACAAAGGTAGACAAGAAGATGAATACATCTGCGCTGGTCATTGACAACGATTTTGAGCCACGTCACCGCCTATTGTCTCCAGCCATTGAATCTTAGAGTCCCAAGGGCCCCAACCCGGAAGTCTGCATCTCCCTACCTGACCGACTCAGTTTAGCTGTCAAGGATTTCATGGATTCATGCCATGTTTTTGTTTGGCCACCACTTAATCTTTTCCAGCCTGCACCTATATCAGCTAGTAATGCCCATCGGGGAGGCGATGGTTAGACATGTGCAGCACGTCACCTAGCCATCTCAATCTATGTAACTTTATAGCCTCGTCGATTGATTTTCCCTGTTTGCCCAACACTCTACGCCTAACGTCAACATTACTTACCTTATTACACCACCTAATGTGAGAAAGAGATCGTAGACATCCAGGATCAAAAGGCAGTCAACCTTCTCATGTGTTCAACCAATGCTTCTCTAACTACTGTCAGCCCATGATGAAATCCTTCAACCAAATAATTCGAATAAACGGAGTTTATAGGTAATCAGAAAACAAACTGTATGGTTGCCGAAAACCATGAGATCATGAAACAGCCATTTTCTGTTGATGCAATAATCTCATGACGTATTACAGGTAGCCTTAAAAACAGGTGTCTAGATGCTCCACAATGATTACATTATCCTTCAAGAGTTAGGCTTCAGGGATTTGATTCATTTCAAGTTTGGTCACGGATTGATGATGTCAGTTAGAGATCCCATGAAAACCTGGGACCGTTGAGACGCTTGTCTGGGACTTCTCAGCGGTATATAGTCACGCATGAAGCCACCAACGACAGAGCACAGAACCTTCAGGTTACAAAGTTAAGTCCACTGACCACTCAGTCACTTATATCAGAATTCAATCCTAACTGTTACCGATTGGCGATTTTAACGCGGCCGCCAGTCAATGGTCATCAGCGAATATTTGTTCTCACAACCAATCTAGTGGACCCCACTGGTCACGACTTCTCAACTAGAACCCCAGGCAACTTCGTTCTATAGTCAGTTACTAGTGAGCATCATATTACAATAACCTGAGACATACTACATCTAGATAGCGTTATTAGAAGACGGAGATTATCTGAAAAGCAATGTGGGATGTATTTGCGCCATACATTTCGAACAATCTGATCACACATTTACTTGTCAAGTCGATACATATGAAAAAGTTAAATTAAACGAAGTGACGAAAAAGATTTAGGAATGATTAACACAGCGTTTGGTGATCCAATCAAATAAGGATTACCAAGGTAGGTTGAGAGTAATAATAAATTGTTTTTGAATGCACAAGGGGGCGGCTAAGTTTATGAATAGCTATAGCCTCGGCGTATTTCAATAAGCGCACTCGACCGTTTTCATAGATGACCTTAGAAGCTGAGTTAACAACAATCTTATGGGTCATCTCGATTAGATGTCTAGCTATAGACGAAGTTGGTAGTCTGACACCCGCATCTATTGATTTTTCACAATTCACTTGATTTTCAAGTGATGGTTTGTAGGGATTAGATTGGTTTCAGGATTTCATCATGAGCTGACATTAGTTAGAGAACCATTGGAAAACCTGGGAGTACTGGACAGCTATTTCGTCCTAGTTTGGGACTCTTCAGCAGTACACACCCATCGGTATTCCAACCCTGGACCTTCCGGTTACAAGGCGAGCTCGTGTACCATTAAGCCACTGGGACCCGATCCAATGGTCCTTGAATTCTAACTTCTGCCAATTCACGACATAGCGCAACCGCTAGCTAATGTCTTCGGCGAGTATTTGTCCTCACACCCGACCGGCTGCACCCTACTGGTCACGACTTCCCACTGGAAACCCAGGTAACTACCTACCTGAATAGGGCCAGTCGCCAGTGAGCATCTCATTGGTATATCATTTGATTTTCTAACCATTTCGGGATATGCTCTCCCACCCTCACATGCAAACCATGATTACTCCTCCCTAAGTATGTGTGTGCACACACACGCGTAAATTGGTAAATAGTGTGGGATGTAACATAATCACTTGTGCACTTTTGAGGTTTGCAGTGGACCATATTTTTAGCTTTTTCGACAATGACAAACTGGGCTGCATAATAAGTTCTACGGATGATCGAATTCAACCTTTGTCTCAAAATCCTACAGTTTATTTCCCGTTAGATGGTCATTTGATGAAAACATTTTTCTTAGGGGCGGTATAGATTGTAGGTATAAAGACTAATCAACTTCTACACTGTTTAAAATTTTTAAAGGATATCCGTTTTCAACAAGAGTATCCATCCGCTGCATCGAAATTATAATGATAGGTTTTAGGTGAATAGCCATGTTCTATAGATTCGAGTCCCGATTCACCTGGTTTAGCCAAGGCACACCAACTAGGCGGTATCATCACCCCTCACACGATGGTCGTGTCTTTTAGCCTGGTACATGAGAAATCTGTTCCGGACAACTGAGTTTAAACACACATACACACAAATATCTAGAGCATTCAACATTCCTTGAAATTAAACCAGATTATGTGCTTAGTGTGACCTGTTAACTTGTTTGAAAAAAAACCCTTTAGTCCATAAGAAGATGCATGTAAATTTTTTCTTAAGAGTATTGTCTAATTTTGATTGAACATGAAGCAGTAACCGATGTCATGCATGCATGCATCAAGGACTTTCGTTTGCTGTAGACTGAATTCGATCAATCCAGTATGAAATGTGGCCACGCCACGCTAGGTGGCTTCTCACCAACACGGTTCCCTCCTCTCTGGATTCTTGTTATGTGGTTGTGGGGGCAGTCGGCAAGATGACCTAGATTCCGTGATTGCTGGCACCAGTCAGCAAGGCGTATATATATCTGCAACCTTGTAGGAATTCTCATGGCACTTCTGAGATCCTGACCGGGGTCACCCAGGGCTGCAGTCAGGTAGAGACGACGCTCCCATTGAGCTATTCGCACTCGCAATCGACCTCCTGTAGGACTGCAATGGATACTTTGATTAGATATTAAGTAATAATTGAATCACTGGGACCCAATCTAATGGCCAGCCCATCAATTCCAACTTCTGTCAGTTCACGACGTAGCGCGACCACTTAGCAACGTCTTCAATGAATAACTGTCCTCACCTTCGACCTACTGTGCCCTAATGGTCACGGCTTCCCACTAGAGCCCCAGGTTAACTGCCTGAATAGGGCCAGTCGCTAGTTAGCGTAGGAACAATTTTCAATTATTATTGGTTTGCAGTGATTCTGTTTGACTGGTTGGAGGATGACAATACCATGAGCTGATATCGGTCCCAGTGGCTTAATGGTCTACAAGCTCGCAAAATCCTTACAAAACCAATACTTGATAATAATAATTTTTCCTTCACGTTCCCAGTGCAACACAGGGCTCCAAGCTAGTGGCTTGAAGTTTCTGTAGCAGTGTTTAATTTTGACAGGATGGGGTTGCAAGCCTCATGCCCAACCTTTCCTCTTTACCAGCATTATTTCTGGCTCAGCGAGGTAAAGGAGTGCGCCGGCCGGGGGTCGAACCAATACTTGATAATAATTAAATATCATGGAGTCTAATATCATCAGTGACATAGCGATTAGGACGCTCGCCGACCATGCACACAGTCCGGGATTCGATCCCCGGCCACTGACACACTCCTTTACCTTGCTAGACCGGAAATAAAAAAGCCCGTAAAGAAGAAAGGTTGAGCATGAAGCTAGCAACACTATCCTGTAGAAATTAAAAACCACTGCTATAGAAACTTCAAGCCTTCTATAGCTTGAAACCCTATGTTCCACTGGGGAACGTGAGGGAAAACAAAACATGGAGTCTAATTCCTTTGTTTGGTACAGACTAAATTCTATCAGTGATGACAGAATTCTAACAAATAAACAACACAACGACAGAAAAAGAAAAAAAAGCACAAACTGCAAAAAAGAAACTTACCGACATAAATTAAAAATTGTATAAAGTACTTTTGATTGCATTCACCAACACAATTATTGATCCTAAGATTTCAAAAACAAACAGAGGAAAAGAAAATACAAAGAAAAAAAATTCCGCAATAATTAATTAATTAATTGTGTTAAGAACAGCACATGTAAGTAGGCGTGAACACTATTGTATTTCCAATGAAGTCTTAGTAGTCAGGCTTTTACTCTAACATACAGACACAAATTTGATTGGCCCGACCGAAGCTGCTACCTTGACGTGGTGGTCGGGCTTGAACACCGCAATGACCTAATCAAGCTATACTGGCTGAGACTTATGTCTCTTGAGGTTCTACCATGCCAGGCAGGTTGTTTGGATAGCGGTTAAAACAAAAAGCAGCTACCCAACCCACCATTATGATACAAACAAATTCACAAAATTTCATGCCGGATCGGCCGTGGCCCGGATTAACAACGACCGCGCTTCCTGCTGCCGTGTCACAGGGCAGGAGTGATAAGTATGCTACTGAAACACACCAAACAAAAGAGAACAAACAAAAACAGACCGCGTGTGACCGGCCTCAAGCAGTTGTCCCCTGGGCTCTGCGGTCACGCAACCAACTTCCACGGTGTGGGCAGCCGGGAAGTAACAAACGCCCTCACAATCCGAAATGCACACATAACCTCTCTAATCCTCACTTATCTTTGTCTTCATCTTCATCTCTATTACCTTGCCTTCCTCCCACTGATTCAATTCCTCTACAGACACAATATTACAACAACAACAACAGTAAATATACAATTGGTGGGGATGGTGGCTAGCAGTGGAATCCAGGATGCGCATATCGTCCTATTTGGGACTCGTCCTCTAGCTGGATGTACCTGCATTTCTCAGTGAGTGATGATGTTCCCACTGAGACTCGAACCCAGTCCCCATAGTTTCAAACGCCAAAGCGTTATCCACCAATTGTATACTAGTTAAATGCCCAGACATCGTCGAAGCATCTGCACAAGAAGCCGACATGTCAACCTGAGACCGAGCACTTAGGTCCAATCAATCGACGGGAAAATCAAAAAAAAAAATCAATTCAACAACAAATATAAATGTAATAAGCGATATAAAACCAGTTACGATGATTTGTCAATAACATTGTGAATATAAATTATGCAACTAGTCATAATAATAATTTCATTAATAACAAAGATGAAAAACTGCAGCACTTTGTAATAATAATAACAATAATAATAATAATAATAAGGATACTGGAAAACGTTATGTATGATTAAACAAACAAATGTTCAGACACAGATGTAGACAATTACGGTTAAGAAAAACAAATGGGTCGATTCCATATTAGTTTGTTTATTAGATGGATATATATCACATAGTCATGGAAACAGGATTATTATTTACTGGATGACACAGTTTCGAACAAAATTTATTACTGTTCATAAACATTTCATCAATTATAATCACACAACTTCGAAACTTCAGTTTCATAGGTTTTTTTTGTCTTCTCCTATTTGTATGGTTAGTAGAATTTTCCAGATATCTGACTGAACATGTATTTGCAGTTGATTCGATAAACAGAGCTTCCGTTATAAGTCTCTCCTTCCACTCTGCTGTTACATTAGATTTTAAAACCGTCACCCTATTCCATCCTATTGTATGGTTGTGTGTAACTGCATGTAGTGCCATAGCTGAACTATTCCCCAGATTTCTCATCTTATTTTAGTCAACCAATCTAGATTTTGCTAGATTTTTATGTTCGGCTAGTCTGACTGCCCCTGTTCTACAAGTTTGATCTATGTGTTATTTGACCTGACAATCACTGCAAGCAGGGGATTAGATAAACTAAATCGTTTTGTTTTAAAGGCTCCACAGGATTGATCCTTTAACCGACAAAGCTTGTTTCTAATTGAGTTTGTGGGTGGTTTGAATGCCAGTCACTTTTATTCCTGACTTGTTAAGAATTCTCCGCCGTAAGGTTTCCGAGGTTCCCTTCTTGTATGGAATTACTACTGATGATTTAGACTCCTTATTGTTGATGCCATCATTAATATTATTATAATCACTATTATTATTGTCATTATTATTGTTACCATTATTATTAATAACACTATCTCTGTTATCCTTCTTTATTTTATTTTTACATTTACTTACATATTTCTTGACTAATTTATCCGGGTAATTATTAAGTTTCAAGGCTTCTTTTATGTGTATCACTTCCTGTCTTAGATTTCCCTCGATACTACTTAGTTTTCATGCTCTATCACTTAAACATTTTACCAATCCTATTTTCACTGACATAGGATGGGATGATCGGAAGTCCAAATATCTCTTTGAATGTGTGGGTTTCCTGTATACACTAGCGTGTGTTTAACTTTCCATCTTCTTTCCTTTTTACACCACAATCTAACATTGGAAGCTCCCCTTCCTTCCTGACTTTCCAATTCATAAGTGAATTGCATTGCCTCCACCTTTGAGTTGATATGTTCGAAAAATCTATCTATATCCTGTGTTCTAAGTACACTGAATGTGTCATCTACATACGTCCACCATACTTTTCGGGTGGGGGTGAACGTTTCAATCGCTATGTTTTCCCACCTATGCATGAATATATATTTGCCACTACTGAGGAAATTGGTAATCCCATGGCAATTCCCTCAGTTGGTTTGTATATTTTCCCTTGGAATTTAAATACTGTGGAAGTCAGGCATAGCTGCACCTCCAGCATTATGTCCTCAAGTGACACTTTTCTCCTAAGTTCGAGTTCTTGGTCAGAAATGAGTTCGTTTCTGACTGCCTCTATAGCCACATTTATTGGTATACGTGTATATAATAGGTCGATTAAATAATGATATATGGTAAGACTGATTGTTGACCAGCTAAGTTTCAACATAGAAGTTTAACACAAAAATGCAGCAGTTCGAGTCGCCACACCCCACCACCACCACCACCACCAATAACAGCACACAAAGAGGGAGAAGAAAGAAATTCAAAAGAACTCTAAGGAACAGATATGGAAGGTAAATAGAGAAAGAATAGTAACATGGAAAAACATGAGAGTTTATTGGATATGGGGGTTACAAAAGGGTGAAGTGTATTTGTACCATTGAGAACGCTTTTGGATCATAACAGTCAATAACCTTCTTACCAGCCTGAAGACCCCAAACAGTCAGCAAGTCTACACCTTCCTAAGTGGCTGGCTTAAACTAACTGTTGTGGATTTCATTGACTGATGCAGCCATGTTTTGGTTTGACCACCAACCACTAGCTAACTCTTTTCTAACCTGATCCTATATTGGCTAACACTGCCCACTGTCGATGAAGGTGATCGATGGCTAAGCATGCATGCGTAACACATATCTTAACCATTTCTCTCAATCGATGTAACTTCACAACCTCGTCGACCGATTTTTCCTCCTCAATATTGACTACGCTATTATATCACTTTACACGGGAGCCAGAACGCAGACACCTACGATCAAAGACAGCTAGCTAGCCTGTCTTTTCATGTCTTCAACTTTAAGTGGCCATGTCTTGCTCACAGCCTGCCATAAAGGAGGGCAGAGCGAAAAGCCGAGCAGTACACACGTCCTTTGGTCGACAGCCGGCCAACTGGATATCACGTCTACTAATCTAGAGATGGCGTAGGTCGATTGGCATATGCCAAACCAGCCCTCTGTATCCGTACTGAGATTTCGTCAGCTATCAATCAGCTGGCGTTGGCTGATGCAACTCCCCAAATAAGTGAGTGAAGTGGTCAACACGCTTCACCAACCACTTCACTCTCTAACTGGAATCCAGGAGTGGGTTGATGTAGTCCAGTCCTGTAGCATCATCTTACATTTGATAAAGAGCTAGCATGATCTACATAAGATAACAAATTTCGGTCACTAAAACCACTGAAGCAGTTTGCCCTGCCTACCTGTATATGTAAAAAAAGTATAATAGCCAAAGGTAGAAGACCTTACAAACTCAAATTGTTCTTTTTTATTATACACGTGCGCTTGTAGTATTGCTTAAATGCAGCAGAATCACAGATATAATCATTGCTGAGGTTAAACGCTAGAACCCAACCAAATGAAGATGGCAAGTCAATCTGTTAACCACACTGAAAGACTGATTGCCTTCCTTGATTGTCACAGCAGGTGAAAGAGGAGTAGGTTACAAGAAAAATACAGGAAAACTGAAGTCAGACATAGTATGAATTCACGAAAAAAAGCATCTGAGCGTAGAACAAAGCATAGAGAGGCATATCAGTTAAGGACGTTAAACAATTTGCAACATCTCAGCGAGGAAAACGGTAAATATGTGAGTACAGCAAATTCAATAAAACTTGTATGAGTACATGGCTGAAAACAGACACCACCTGACTGCATACTAATGTGTTCAGGTATGCAAAATTATTGGAAAGCCTCTCACACTTTAACAAATTTCAAAAAGGTGGAGATTTTCATGTACCTGGCCAACGAGAGCTGGTACTTTGACGTAGTGGTCGAACTTGTGTACATCGCATTGACATGACACGCTACACTAGATGGAACTAATATTTATGCAGGTCCTACTGTGGTGAGAGCAGGCCGTGAGAAAATATGAGCAAGGCTGAGTCAACAACCAATCACAGTAAAGTTAACGTGGCAAAATATGATTCGCAGATGGAGAACTCTATTTGTCGAGGAATCCCGAAACAACCAATCAGAAGCCTGCGTTTGACTGCCTAACTTCTGATAAACAACCAATCAGATGACTGCGCTTGTCTACTTGCATAAGCTATAATAATGTATGTGAAATATGTATAAATACGTGTTGATTTTCATAATAAAACGATCTGTTGCCTGGCCCTTGTCTTCTGTTGTTACACTACTACACTACAGATGTTGTTGGATAGCGATTAGACTAAAAGCAGTCAATGTCATAGTGTAAGTTGTTTACACTACGGTGGAGGTCTGTGAGCGAAGTCACACTGATAGGATAAAAGGATGTAACAGCAGTAAGGTGCGTTTCCCTCAGATGACCGGTAAGCCGGCTATGTTGTCTCTCCGCTCTGGAGATGATGAGCGGAGTAATTAACAAATGTTGTCCCTGAAAGTTGTCTATTCAGACTTGTCTTTCGGTGTTCCGTAGCCAATGGCAAGATCTCAATACGGACACAACTCCAGAAACCAATTCTAAGAGGCCGTATGTGACCAGCCACAAGTGGTTCTCCCCTAGGCTCCATTGTCAGGCAACACAAATCCTCCTTCTGTTACACGTACCCCGATGAAAAAATCAATATCCACAGAGTGGACAGTTAGAAGGTAACAACCGCCTACACATTTCTAAAAGTACACAAAGCTCTTCTGATCACTATCTATCTTTATCTTCAATTTTTCAGTAAGAACCCACTTAGAAAAGAATGGCTACCAGCCTAAATTACTGTGATGCGATTATCTAACCACCCATGGAGTGGAATTCGAACTCTGGATAAAACTGGTTGGGAATCGGGTACCAAAAGTCAATAAAATACATTTGGACACACACATCTTGTGAGGTAATAAAAATACAACCAACACTACGATAGTAAAGGAAAAGTGTCAATGACAATTAAAAAAAGGCATCAAAATGCAACGCAAATTTATGTATTCATTCACTCTGAATGACTCACCATGGACAATGATGATCCATTCGTCTTACACAACGTCGACAAATACGACAATGATGAGCTCGTGGTGGACGATGTATGCCACATTTATTGCATGTAGTCCATCCTTCAGGTTTCTGTAAAATAAGATATAAAGTCCTTCATGTAAGCCAAAATAAAAACAAAGTATTATTTAAAAAGGAAGTGGAGATGAACCTGGCTCTTTGTTTGTGCTCTTTTATTTGGTGTGTCTCAGTAGCATATTTATCGCTCCTGCCCTGTGACACGGCAGCAGGAAGCGCGGTCGTTGTTAATCCGGGCCACGGCCGATCCGGCATGAAATTTTGTGAATTTGTTTGTATCATAATGGTGGGTTGGGTAGCTGCTTTTTGTTTTAACCGCTATCCAAACAACCTGCCTGGCATGGTAGAACCTCAAGAGACATAAGTCTCAGCCAGTATAGCTTGATTAGGTCATTGCGGTGTTCAAGCCCGACCACCACGTCAAGGTAGCAGCTTTCGTTCGGGATGAACCTGGCGCAGACTGAGAAGACTGTTGGGCGCTCCACGCCTCCAGTGGAAGCCGAGTCGGGCGCATGTCCAAGAGAGAAAAGGAGGATATAATGTGAGATGGAAGTTGATGAGCTAAAGAGAACTTCCGAGAATAGGATGTGAGATGGAGATGTGCTGCTGAAGCCCTATGCTTCACTCGGAACCCAAGGGAATAATAATAATAACGATAATAAATTAAAAGCCAACAGTTATACGCCGTTGTTATTTCCAAGTCTGAATGGGCTTTTACAGCTGAACTATTGCTTTGTAGAGATTCCTTGTATATCATATAAGTAATTTCGACTACGGCTGGAGGTTGATAATGAAATTTGTTTAAGTGATAACAGTGAAAGGATTCGCTCGGTTACCAACAACGGAGTCAATGTTGTCGCTTAACTCTCGTGGTCACAAAAGATCATTATTCCCAAGAAACAAAGAATTAAATTTCATCTGCAACCATCTATTCTCTGTAGAAAGAATATTTACACACGAACATCAACTCACGGGGGTTTTAACAAGCAAATGTTTGCATGGCTTCCATCAAATAGCATAAAACTAATTTATTCTCTCTTTCAGCTGCAAAAGCCTATTGCCATCCACCGTCCGAACGATTGAAAAATATCAATCGCCAAAATATTATTGTACGAAATTAAAAGCCAACTTTCAATTTAGCCTTTTATAAACGTTTCTCAGTACCAATCTGGATCCATGATGCTTTGCTTATACTTCATATATATGTATTATTATTCAAATTACAACGCAAACTTGGTACATTATGGGCACCCATAAATGCACCACACAAAATCTCAGTGGGTGAGTGTGATGAGAGCTGTCTACTTGCCAAAATTGTAGACAACAATTGACGTCAATGTTTACGTCCCTCATCGGGTCATGAGAAAAAACAAAAGACGCAGTCTCGAAACCTCACTTAACCACAGCATTGAGCCCAGAAATGGGAGGAAGTTGGGCGTGAGGCTAGCAACCTTACCACCTCGTACAAAACAAACACCATCGCTACTGACACTTTAAACACTTGAAGCCCCACCTTCCATTCAGAATGCAAAGAAGGAAGATAAAGTTAAAAATAAACATCATTAAATATTCATGTACTAACTGATTAAAATGCCCACTAGAATTTTTCAAAACAATGATTACTGAACAAAGAATACTCTTCAATAACTTCATCATCAGGTTCCACACTTACATATACATAATAGTGAATGAATGAATGAATTAGTGTTAGTAATAACATTAATGTTGTTTAAATAACATCGAATCAATATCAACCGTTGTTCTGGGAACTTGATTTTCCATGTTCGGGAACATCTACCAGTGTGACTAAATAAAGGTGTATCAAAAACCATCAACAGTTCGATATTCGACTACCTGGTCCCAACCGGCCATAAAGCCAGTATCAAATAATCCTTCTCTATCATCTACCGAGTAGCAAATAAATTGCCAAAAACATCCCGGTACCGCAGGCTCCAAACAGCAGATGTTATCGGGATTTGCGTGAAAAGAAAGTAAGCCCAGCCATTATTACTGCCCTGGCCAGCCTTCAGTAGAGACTACAAATTCATAGATTTGTATTATTATCTTTCGTAATTCTTCTGACATTCAGTGTAGAGTGTTATGTTGACGCTATTGAACTGTAATCCATTGATACTATTATTATTGATCCGATACTATTTAAACAGCATTAATATTGTTATTAACCCTAATTCCTTCGTTAATACGGACTTATATCTGTAGAACCTGATGAAGTTTATTTTGTTTTATTTGAACGCATAAAAAACTTGGTACAATATGGCAACAAGAACGATGCGCCACACAATAATAATAAAACAACATAGATCAAAAGTTTAAAAAAAATAAGTAGAGAACGGATAAAGAACTTCATCTGGAAGGAAAACAGTCATACTTCAAGACAAGTTGAAACAGTATTCGTTAACTATCATCGGGAAGGGAAGAAAGAAGGAAATTGCAACACGTTCGCCATTGATGACTGTGATTCTTGGCCATATCCGATAACGTTTCGAGCCATCGATTCGAGCTATCTCTCGGACCCCAAGCAGGGAGTCGTGACACACCGACCGATGCTAATCTAGCACAAAAATCCTTCATCCCACGACGCCACGTCATGGACTGACCACCCCTCCAACTTTTCCATCCCATCCCAGGGCTGGCTAGCGAACAGAGACCTGTACGGAAGCCTCTGGAGTGACATTCGGAGCAAATGTCCGACCCACCGGAGCCGATGTTTCCAGATGACGACACAATGAATGGTAATCTCCACTGTGTTCAAACACACACCGCCGAACCTCAGAATTACTCACGCGATGATGCCATCCATCGAACGCAAGCAATCCTGCGGAGACAGCGATGATCGAACACACAGAGTCGCCGCACATCCTCAGCTCGGAGAGGTCAGGTTTTACAGACGTAGAGCAGGGCAGCCCGCACCGAAACATTGTATACCCGACCTTTGACAGCCAGGCTAACATCGCGACGGCGCCATAAGTGGATCAAGTTGATGTATGCCATCCTAGCCTTCATTATATGGTTGGAAATCTCATCCGTCACCCCTCCGCCAGCACTCACACAACTACTCCGGTACACAAACTTATCAACAACTTCAAGCGGTTCATCCGCAAGAGTGAGTGCAGGTACAGGCTACTGCCAATCTTGTAACAGTACTTTGCACTTAGACGGCGCAAAGCACATACCATACTTACAGACACTGATCACCAACTGATTAAGTGCGATTTAAGCAGCCTGCATGCTATCGCACAGTAAGATCTAATGAAGAGGTTATCGAAAGGAATATTCTTTGTTCAATAACCATTCCTTTGAAAAATATTCATTTACTAAATGTAAATGAAGTGATGAGAAATGAATTTTAAATTTTTTGATAACCATAGTAAATCAGATCATTACAAACAGAAAAATAGTGAGTCCACAGGGAAAAATTATTTACCTGAAGGGTGCTTAAGTATTCTATAGAATACTGATATAAGGGCATTACACCTGGGTCGGTTAGGACAGCACACATATGCGAGAATAATAAGAGAGAAGCCACGATATTAAAACAGATTGTATTTATTATAGCCCAGAAGCTGTAAAGGGAGAAAAAGAAATTGAATGTAAACAGTTAACTACATACATATGTTGTTTTAAAAATATGTATAAATTTTCACAAGCAAAGCTCTTGTAACTATGAGGAGAAAAGTTGGACAAACAGTTTTTTTTGAGGCGGTATGCATCGGTGGCACAGCGGTAGAATGCTCACCAACCACGCCTCATTTAGTTCGGGGTTCGATCCCTGGCCGACACACTCATTTACACCTTCGCTAAGCCAGTAAGTAATAAGGCTGGTAACAGGGAAGGGTGGGCATGAGGCTAGCAACCCCAACCCGTAAACACCAGTGCTACCGAAACTTCAAGCCTTTAGCTTAAAGCCCTATGTTCCTGTCTGGATTCAACAGAAAACTTGACACCGAAGTGCAGCAGTTCGAGTTGCCACGTTCCAAATAACACACAGAGGTAGACAAGAAGATGAGTGAAGAGAATCAATAGAGTTTGACAAATATAAGAGTGAAACAGAATGGGTAATTGTAGAAAGGAATATGAAAGATTACAGAGACTGAATACATCTGCGCCATTGACAACGATTTTGAGCCATGTCACCTACTGTCTCCAGCCATTGATTCCTAGAGTCCCGAGGGCCCCAACCCGGAAGTCTGCATCTCCCTACCTGACTCAGTTTAACTGTCAAGGATTTCATGGATTGATGACATGTTTTTGTTTGGCCACCACTTACTCTTTTCCAACTTGAACCTATATCAGCTAGCAAAGCCCGTCGGGCGAGGCGGTGGTTAGGCATGCGCACCACGTGACCTAGCCATCTTAGTCTATGTAACTTTATAACCTCGTCGATTGATTTTCCCTGTTTGCCCAACACTCTACGCCTAACGTCAACATTACTTATCTTGTGAAACCACCTAACGTGAGACAGAGATCGCAGACATCTATGATCGAAAGCAGTCAACCTTTTCATGTCTTCAACGCGTATTGGCCATGTTTCAGAGCCATAGAGAAGGACGGAGCGAACTGATGAGCAGTACACACGTCCCTTGGTTGATAGCCGGATGTCACGCCTACGCCAGAGATGGTGTAAGTCAGCGAAAGCAGCTCGAGCTTTTCGGATCCGTTCTGAGATTTCATCGCCAATCAGTCCGTTGGTGATACTGATAAAGCTTCCCAAATAGGTGAAGTGGTCAACATGTTCTATCACTTCACTCCCTATCACTAAGTTAGGGATTGACGGGGTCCAGTCCTGTAGCAGCATCTTACATTTTGCAGGGGCGAATCGCATGCCAAACATACGAAGATTGCTGCTCAAGGTGTTCAGAAGACTCTGAATTTTGTCAGCATCCTCCCCTAACAGGACTATGTCATCTGCATATTCTAAGTCCATAAGACTCTTCCCCGGTAACAAGTCGATTCCTAAGTCATTACGTTCAGTTAAGGATACTTCCATTAGCATTTCTATGATGAAGTTAAACAGAAATGGGGAAAGTGGACATCCCTGTCGGACACCACTGGTTGTTACCAATTCAGATGACAATTCCCCATAAGCCATTACACGACTACGTCCTTCTCTATGGCTCTGAAACATGGCCAATACGCGTTGAAGACATGAAAAGGTTGACTGCTTTCGATCATAGATGTCTGCGATCTCTGTCTCACGTTAGGTGGTTTCACAAGATAAGTAATGTTGACGTTAGGCGTAAAGTGTTGGGCAAACAGGGAAAATCAATCGACGAGGTTATAAAGTTACACAGACTAAGATGGCTAGGTCACGTGGTGCGCATGCCTAACCACCGCCTCCCCCGACGGGCATTGTTAGCTGATATAGGTTCAGGTTGGAAAAGAGCCAGTGGTGGCCAAACAAAAACATGTCATCAATCCATGAAATCCTTGACAGTTAAACTGAGTCAGGTAGGGAGATGCAGACTCCCAGGCTGGGGCCCTCGGGACTCTAGGAATCAATGGCTGGAGACAATAGGTGACATGGCTCAAAATCGTTGTCAATGGCGCAGATGTATTCAGTCTCTGTAATCTTTCATATTCCTTTCCACAATTACCCATTCTGTTTCACTCCTATATTTGTCAAACTCTATTAATTCTCTCCACTCATCTTCTTGTCTACCTCAATGTGCTATTTGGAACGTGGCAACTCGAACTGCTGCACTTCGGTGTCAAGTTCTATGTTGAATCCAGACAGACAGACACGACTACGTGAGTTTGAATAGAGTGCCTTGATTAGTGCAATGTACTTTCTTGGCACTCCCTTCACAGTCAGACATTGCCATAGTACCTTTCGATCCACGGAGTCGAAGGCCGCCTTCAAGTCAAGAATATGGCAGTTGTTGGACGCCGTAAAGTGTGTCTATGTTCTAGAATCTGTCGAAGAGTGAAGATATGATCTATGCACCCTCTACCTGGTCTAAAGCCTGCTTGATTTTCCCTTGTCTGTTCCTCCCGAGTTCTGCTTAGTCTATGCATGATTACTGAGCCATGTTCCACTGGGAACATGAAGGAATAAAAAAGCAGGCGTCAACCTCGATTACTTGAATGGATATTTAGCTGAACTGGTGAGTATTAATTTTAATTTAGATGACAGGTTTTAAATTACAAATCCTTCGCACAGGTAGATATGTAAGAGAACTACGATAACAACTCACTACTAATATTTAAAAGTTGTATTTAGAGATTGAGGTTTTTTCTTGGTGTGACAAGGGAGCTATTTGTCAGTAGTGCTTTTAGTTGACATCTTCTTGGAGTTTCAGAAACTGCCAACTGACTGACTGGTTTCAACATAGAACTTTGCACCAATGTGCAGCAGTTCAAGTTTCCACATTTCATGTAGAACACAATGCAAGAAAAGAGAGTAAAGAAATTCAAAACAGAGATATGAGGCAAAAAGAATAGCAATATCGAAGATCCATATAGCTTTATTGGATATTATAAGTCACAAGGAGTGAATGCATCTGCTCCCGTCATTGAGAACGCTTTTGTACCACCACACCAAATGTCTCCAGGCTTCCTTGGTTTTTAACGTACCGCGGATCCTAACCAGTCAGTTCTTCTTCTTCTTTACTTCGGCTATCTACGGGAGGATGAACCGGCTTCATGAACATCTCGAATGTTTGTAAGAGAGTTGAAGTTTCATGGGAATTGGGTACGAGTGATGTCCCCAGCATCGCTCGGTCAGTTAGGAAGTCTACACCTTCCTACATGGCTGGCTTAAACTAACTGTTGTGGATTTCATCGACTGATGCTGTCATATTTTGGCTTGACCACCACTAGCTAACTCTTTTCCAACCTTATCCATCCTATGTCAGCTAAAATTGCCTGTTGTCAGGGGAGGCGATGGCTATGCAGCATACATAACACATGTCCTAACCATCTTAGTCGATGTAACCGCACAGCTGAGACGGCCAACTGCAAAGACAATGTCAAAATACTGTATAGCAGTTTGCTCTATTCTTTATGATTGCTAGGCATTGACACTGGAAGTGAGATACTTGAAAAGGCCAATTGTCTTTGACCACGGATGTTGGCGTTGTATCTCTTTTAAGTGATCTAAGAAACTCATATTGATGTTAGGCGTAATGCTAGATAAGAAAGGGGAGTCACTCGATGAAGTTTTTAAGTTACATCAATTAAAATGGTTAGGACAATTGTTCGTATCCCGAGCCACCATCTTCTTCAACGAAAAATGTTAGTTGATATGGGAAAAGGATTGGTGGTGTTCAATCAATGCATGAAGTATTGACTGACTTGGTTAAAGCTAAATGAGGAGGTTAAAACTATCTGACTGGAGTCCTAGGGACGCTAAGAACCAACAGCTTGAGACTTGGTTATGCAGCTCAAAACTCTTATCAGTGGCGCAGATACAATGACTCTTGTTAATATCCCAAATCCTGTAAATCGTAATGTTCTTCCATGTTACAGTTCTTCGCCTTACAGTTATACATACAACGTACTTCGAGTAATCGTTACCGACAATATTGACGTGTTTTTTCTAAAATAATATCGAGTTATTCAGATCAATAAAATTGAAGTTCAAAAAACACATGTAGGTGATAATATGCAGAAAATAAAAATAAAATTAAGAAAATTCATGAAAAAATTATATAGTTAAATTAATGATAGCTTATATATAGCTGAGGGATCAAATAATCATGATCAAGGTAGGAAAAACGTCCGAACGAACTTCCATATTGGGACAACTTCAATTACATGGCTGCAGAGCCAGGTAAGGAAGTCGTCGTACATATTGATTAAAAGGGTGACAGTCACCGGAGAAAATTATATTTCAGAGGATTACAACTTCATAAAAGTAAGCGATTCACACTAAATCTCATACACCTGATAAGAAATTTTTTCATGGCAAGCTCCAGCCTTCCGTCGAAAAAAGGTATCTAACTTTCTGATTCTAAACCTAAACATCACTCAACAATCATTTGTATTTCTTTGCGTTTAGTAATGAGGTACACTCTTGGTGTGCGGGCTGACGACGCCAAATGACTGCTCAAACCTAGGCGTCGAGTTCTAGGTAGGAAGGAGAAATCAATCGACGAGGTTGTAAAGTTACATCGACTGAGATGGTTAGGACATGTGTTACGTATGCCTAGTCATCGCCTTCCTCGACAATGGGCAATGTCAGCTGAAATAGTATCGATCAAGCTGCAAAAGAGCTAGCGGCGGTCGAACCGAAACATGGCTTCATCAGTCAATGAAACCTACAACAGTTATTCTAAGCCAGCCATGTAGGAAAGTGTAGACGGTCTGACTGGTTGGAGTCCTCGGGACGGTAAAAACCAATGGTTGGAAACAATTGGTGACATGACTCAAACTCATCGTTCTCAATGGCGCAGATGCATTCACTCCTTGTGACCTGTGATTTCCAATGAAACTGTTTTGTTCCTAGTTACTACTATTCCTTTGTCTCACACCTCTGTTTACTGTCTCTATTATACATTTCTTCTACTTTCTTCTCTTGCTTTGTGTGCTACAAGGAGGAGTGTGGCGACTTGAACTAGTGCACATATGTGCAAAGTTCTATGTCGAAAACAGACAGACAAACCTAGACAGATGGAGCAGTTTTTGCGCCAGAAACAATGATCCAGATCTCAGTGGCCACAGCACGAAGCCATTAGTGAGGTGGAACACTGAGACTCTAAGACCAAATATTGTGCTTTGTATCGCGTGTATTTTCAAGAAAGGAAAATGAATCTTGTTCATTGAAAGGTTTCTCCTCATAACCTTTTCATCTTAATTTTCACCAACTATCACCGAACATCTGTTTCCTATCAAAACGAAAAGCCTACCTGCAATTCCTTAATAATATCACGATAGCTTTGAACTACTTGCCTATAATGGGAAATGTTATAGGACTAGCCATGAGCTCAGTTTGTTATAATGAAGATGACGTTAAGCACCGAGAACCGCGCCTACATTTCCCTTTGTATCATAAATGCTAAAAACCAAACTGTGCATATGCGAAGCAGACTAGAAGTTATACACGGCAAGCCCAATGTGCAACAGAAAGTGAAAGAAAACAGCATGAAACGCCCAAATTCTTCCATAAACATTCAAAGTAATTCTGTTAGTCACGTGCCCTTCGGAACCGCCTCCTTTCAACTGCTAATACCATCAACCCCCATAGTAACAATTGTACTTTCTAAAGAAGTCATTACTATTATTACTTTCTCTTTCTCTTTTAACTCCAAATTGCCCTAACTACTCGTGTTACAGAACTATATTATCTAGTCACTTAAAGTCACTCTGACAACTTATTATTGAGAATTTCAGCAAGCGAATCTTATGAGAAGTTGGGCGACCGGCTTTGCTAGCATAAAATCTGTTATCTTAATTTTAAAATTTACTTGCACTTCTCAGGCACAAGAATTATACTCTACTGTGATTGTTCCTTTCATTCGGTCTGACTAGCACAGTGAACCTGTAAAAGCCACCCTACGAATGTCAAGAGACTCTGCAACGAGGTCGATCGAAAATACTGTAAAGTACTTAGGAGTACAGCCAAACGACAAATAATTAACAGAAGTAATTGCATCAGTGCGATTGTACAATGTAAGGAGGCTGGATCACATTGGAATTTTGGGTGCAGCACAGAAACTGCATCATTCCAGCGTTGATTTACGATGTACTTCAGCTTCGAGGCTAATATAACGTACACAGGCTACGAAATTCTATAGTTCATCTATGAATAACATACTAAGGTTCACACCAGTATGCTATTTTTTCCTGTAATGAGTGCTTCAAGCAATGATTCTGAGAATCTGATTCGCTTGGTAAGCTTCTAGTAAAAGAATATACTGGTCTATTGAAAAGAATGAAAAAATGGAACTCTAGTGAATAAAATCCTACATTTACACAGAAATATTACCTATGTTTGAGGACAGGAAGTACTAGATGGAAGACAACAACATAGTCGGAGTAAACGACAAGTGCCTGCGTTATCAGAATGCACGCAACGCCACATGGGTCTAGTCTGAAAACCATAACCCTTCATAACTTTCGATAATAGCGCCTTCCAGTATACAATATCCAACACTTGTAGGATGACCAGGTACCCTTTCCTTCAGACTTCACTGTTGTTGATAATGTGATTCCTCTAGAAGATGTCTTTATCAGCATGCGAACTTCCTTTCAAACCTTCAAAAAGGGATTGAAGCTGAAACAGCCTGTATTGTAGACAAAAAATACGAAGAGCAGAGAATAATGACGGGCGATGGCCACGAAAAGGGGGATCCAATATCCAATATCGTTTTTACGAGCTAATATAAACCAATTTGATTTCTTTGTGCTCGCTTCTTGATTGTAAGGTATAGGTTCCTGATCTTCGGTAAACTTCTGCGTGGCTCGTCCCGCCACTCGACTGTCGTAGCTTTGGTTGACTCCAAAGGGAGTAGTGCTGGGATTAATTATATGTGGTTTGTAGTAAGACCGTTACTACTGTGAATGCAGTCGATCCTTTTACCTGTTAGGCCTCCGGTGTCGTCGTCTAAAGAAAAGAGATAATAATAATAATAATAGATATAATTAGTGAAGTTATTCAGACTAACAGACAGAAAAAGAAATAAGAAAACGTAACAACAGTCAGCTGGTTAAATTTGAAGAACAATACGAATAATAAATATATATCTGTAATAATAATGATGTGTGGTTAAAGTTGTCAGGAGAGTAAGACGGGAGAGAACGTAAAGAAGTAAAACGACAAGTTTAATTGTCTACCCCTGAATGGTGTATGCGATTTAAGGGATAGGCCATTCGGATGCAGTCCTTGTGTCGCTGAATGGTTGTCCAGCCTTCGCTTAAAGGCGTCAACAGACGGTTCCATAGCTACATCTGCCAGTAAGTAATTCCAGGGACGGCAAACCCGCAGTGAAAAGAAGTGGGAGCGCACCCGGGTCCTTGCCCTCTGGTGAGCTATCCTTCTGGGATTTCCACGAGGGAGCCTATACCTACTCAATGACAGAACACCTTTGTTTGAGTGATTCTGGTCATTTGCTAGTTCGTGGGCAGTAATTAAATCCCCCCTGAGACGTCGGCCTAATTTCTCAAGCCTTTCATCATATGGTTTGTTTCGGAGACCAACCACTCCTTTTGTTGCCCGTAGTTGGACTCTTTCCAAGAGGTTGGTGTCTCTTCTCAGCATTGGGGTGCAGTAATATTATGCACCTCAAGGTGTGGTCTGACGTATGTTTTGTACAACCTTAGAAAGAGCTCAGAAGTGAGTGCACCTAACTGTCTATGCGTAAAGTGTATGGCCGCATATGCCCTCGCTACATCCCCTGTGTAATTTACGCTTGTGTCCATTTTTTTCCTTAAAAAACTGGACCTTAGTCGCGTTCCGACGTTGTGCAGGGCAAGCTTTGATTGCACAGGGTGTAACTTGCATTCTGTTGTCTACAGGTGCGTAACTTCACTACTTTGCACTTTTTCAGGTTGAAAGTCATGCCACTGGCCACGGCTTGGAAGGTTTAGATCTTCCTGCAGCCTATCTGAGTCCTCTGGACACTTTTTTTAAATAATTAGATTTATTCTCATGGTACAGTACATGAGGGACGCCAGTTTACAGGCATCATCAGACTGTTACAGAAACAGAACCATATTATTTCTGTAACTTAATCGCCCTCCATATCATTACGTGGTCAGCGTATAGAAGAGTCGGGCAGCTTAGACAGCATGGCAGATCATTGATAAAAATCAAAAACATCAGTGGTCCTAGGATAGAACCCTGCGACACTGCTAATGACAAGCTGTGCCAAGATGACCGGACTTGATTGACCTTAGTGCAAAATTGTTTTTTTAGCTAGGTAGTCCTTTAACCATGACAGAAGTGGCTTACCTATACCTGCCTGGCTTATTTTGTGTAGGAGAAGGTAATGATGAACAGTGTCAAATGCCTTCTCAAAGTCTAGGAGGACCACATGGACTGAAATACTCATATCCCAGCATGATATCCAGCATGAAGAGTATTTTAAACACCATTGTTTAACTGCTAATTGGTCTAAATCATAGTTAGCTTGACACAATGCTACCAAGAAATCTCATCGTCCCCGTTCGACAATTGAGCACTTGCTATACCTTTATTTTCTGGAGTCTGACTAAGAAATGATATCAGATGGAGTACCACTGAAAACCAGGGTATACGAGCTTGTCTTGTGACCGGAAGGTCTTCGACACCAACACGGGCGGTAAGCGCATACTGCCTATGAATTCAAAACCAGAATGAAACAAAAGTCTGATACCCTCTGGCTTGCAATGGCAATTTAACTTATATCAAACTCGAAAAAAACCTAGTCAATACAAATCCAATCCGTCAGAAAACTCTCAGAAGCTGTCGAAGTCCAGTTCATACTACGTTGGACCTCAAGTTGTCCCTCAAAGACTTTCAGGAACAATTTGTAAACACAAATGCGAAAAACCAGAACACAGACTGGCGACTCGAGAATCCTTTATTCCTACGCCAATATGTAACCAACAATAACGTTATTACACACAAGGTCTAAGAATAAATGCTTTACAGCATATCATAGTGATATTTCTGATAGCTTTTCTCTCTCTTCCACCGAACAGCGAATCATGAGACGATGACTAGTGTATCGATGTCTCCGCGAAAATATAGGGAAGTTGGGTTTGAGAAAACAACCATGAATTGATCGTTCAATATTGAACTACATTGACACTCCCCGGCAAAAAGCGGATCCATCCCTTTTTTCCATCACGAGCAATACACGATGACTTGGATGCCAGTGCGAGAACCTAGGCCACACGGACAGAGCTGAAATGGAAAACAAACAGAAAAGCCAACACACCACAAGCATACCCACAGCACAATCTCACACATCAATGACGACCTGCGCCTCCAGATAAAGGCCTCCTCTTGACATCTTGCATTACAATCGCCATTTACTAGAATGACTCTTGCAGAATGCAACGTGACCATAGCACCACCTCATGATACTCTACGCACGTCCTCTTATCTACTCACTACCAATTACCACTGCAATCGCTTGTCACTCATTCTGCCTCAGTTCTAGTAGCGGTGACGCATGCGAGCCTCAGTCGTTTACACTCTTTCTCCCCGGCGTGTCGGACTACAGCTAACAATCATCTCCGTGTGCATTACATTCTCAGCAATAGCCTAGCCTCCCCGGCGTATACGACCCATCTGCTGTCTTTAACATCAATCAATTCATTCACGGATGTAGAAGAGTGGACACAACTTCAGAAGTAATCACGACGAAAATTTTAACAAAATTACGCAATAACAACAAGGTACGAAAACGACGAGTAAACACAGTGAATCCAAAATACACCAATTGATATGACACACCACACATATATACAAACAGTACACACAAACTCGCAGATCGCGTCTCGATGGAATTCTTATGAAGAATCGCAGGACTTACACCAGCACCCCTTCAACCCTTCTCAGGTTGACGATTGTAAGTTGTCTGTCTGCCTGTCTGTCTGGTATCAACATAGAACTTGGCACCGAAGTGCAGCAGTTCGAGTTGCCACGTTCCAAATAGCACACAAGGTAGACAAGAAGATGAGTGAAGAGAATCAATACAGTCTGACAAGTATAAGAGTCAAACAGAATGGGTAATGGTAGAAAGGAATATGAAAGATTACAGGGACTGTATACATGTGCGCTATTGACAACGATTTTGAGCCATGTCACCTATTGTCTCCAGCCATTGATTCCTAGAGTCAGTCCCGAGGGCCCCAACCCGGAAGTCTGCATCTCCCTACCTGACCGACCGACTCAGTTTAACTGTCAAGGATTTCATGTATTGATTACATGTTTTTGTTTGGCCACCACTTACCCTTTTCCAACCTGCACCTATCTATATCAGCTAGTGATGCCCATCGGGGGAGACGATGGTTAGGCATATGCAGCACGTCACCTAGCCATCTCAATCTATGTAACTTTATAGCCTCGTCGATTGATTTTCCCTGTTTGCCCAACACTCTACGCCTAACGTCAACATTACTTATCTTGTGAAACCACCTAACGTGAGACAGAGATCGCAGACATCTATGATCGAAAGCAGTCAACCTTTTCATGTCTTCAACGCGTATTGGCCATGTTTCAGAGCCATAGAGAAGGACGGAGCGAACTGATGAGCAGTACACACGTCCCTTGGTTGATAGCCGGATGTCACGCCTACGCCAGAGATGGTGTAAGTCAGCGAAAGCAGCTCGAGCTTTTCGGATCCGTTCTGAGATTTCATCGCCAATCAGTCCGTTGGTGATACTGATAAAGCTTCCCAAATAGGTGAAGTGGTCAACATGTTCTATCACTTCACTCCCTATCACTAAGTTAGGGATTGACGGGGTCCAGTCCTGTAGCAGCATCTTACATTTTGCAGGGGCGAATCGCATGCCAAACATACGAAGATTGCTGCTCAAGGTGTTCAGAAGACTCTGAATTTTGTCAGCATCCTCCCCTAACAGGACTATGTCATCTGCATATTCTAAGTCCATAAGACTCTTCCCCGGTAACAAGTCGATTCCTAAGTCATTACGTTCAGTTAAGGATACTTCCATCAGCATATCTATGATGAAGTTAAACAGAAATGGGGAAAGTGGACATCCCTGTCGGACACCACTGGTTGTTACCACTTCAGATGACAATTTCCCATAAGCCATTACACGACTACGTGAGTTTGAATAGAGTGCCCTGATTAGTGCAATGTA
This sequence comes from Trichobilharzia regenti, assembly GCA_944472135.2. NCBI lineage: Eukaryota > Metazoa > Platyhelminthes > Trematoda > Strigeidida > Schistosomatidae > Trichobilharzia > Trichobilharzia regenti. Next base: position 48,536,218 of record OX235268.1, read on the forward strand.
CTTTCTTGGCACTCCCTTCACAGTCAGACATTGCCATAATACATTTCGATCCACGGAGTCGAATATGGAATGTCCGAGCACAAGCAAGATTAACCAACAATTACAATAATTGGAACACACTGAATTATTTAACATTAACGTGTGTACAAACTGTACATCAAATGTTATGGGTTATACCAGGAAGAACTACCCTTGAAGAACTGTGGGACCTACAGCAGTACGCCTACATTCCTTCTCAGGTTGATGATCGAAGTGGAAGACGTCCAGACACAAACAAAATTATCAACAGACAGATGAAAGATGATACCAATTCAGTATATACAACATGAACATATGTACAAAGCAACGCAGCAAGTACGACGGACTGTGTATCGAGGTACTACCCATGAAGAATTGTAGGACTTACAGCAGTACGCCTACAACCCTTCTCAGGTTGACGCGCTAGGTTGGAAAATCGTCTCAGAGTTCATTTCCGGACCTCCTTCTATCATCTATATCCTCAAATCTGAACGGTGACATGCCCATGTCATTGTATCGTAGAATATAGACGACTAACACACACACGACTTATCTGATCAACCAAGCGTAGGCACAGAGTAATTTACACCAAAGTTGATATCAATGTACTTGAAGATTATACGATCAATTTATGGTTGTTTGCTCAAACCCAACTTCCAAATTAGAGGAGAGAGGGTGGCGCCAGCTGATCAGTAGATATGGTGGGGGTAATTAAGTTTATTAACCCCATTCTGCAGGAACAGTAATATACAACTTGAAAGCTCGAGATAATTCTGATTTTTATGTGGGCTCAGATCTTTATCTTGAAAAAGATAATAATGAACGCCTAGACAGATCATGCTTCTGCCTTTAAATATATACCATTCACTCAGGCTTTGTTGAGATGTGACCGTGTGGGCTCTGCACAGATTTATGGGACATTTTATAAATTAACTTGCTGTCCATTGTCGGATCTATGAATACCGCTTCATAATGTCTTGTCTCATTCATTTTCTAATAACGTCTTTACTCGATCCTCATTATATTCCATCAAACCCAACATTTTTTAGCTCTTTATGAATTTGATTCGACTTATTCTATTCCTATTCTCTGTAGGGTACGGTTGTGCACCAAATGCACAAAAGGGCATAACATATAAAAAAACCGGCATGAGGATAAATGTATTAAAACCAAAAGTGGACATCATGACAGAACGAACTATAGGGGTAGCATTATACATTGCAAATGACCGTTGTCAGCCTAGGGAGTTTCCTTTATTAATACATTCATTAATGAGACTCGCACTTACCTATTTCGTTACACTTTATTGATTCACCTTACCACTTTTACCTTTCTAAAACAGCTTCCAGTCCCTTGTAAACGTTGCACTTGCCTCAATATTGGTTGGTCATCCTATGCCGACAACCACGGGATGAAAACGAAACGAAGTCGATTTTCCCGCTCAACCTGGAGGACAATTGTACAATTCAATAACTATACAGCCTGGTTAAGACAATGAGTGTATTTATATATATATCAAAAATTTCAACTGTTGAAACATTATTAACTTGTAGACAATCTACGATTTGATATTATATCATACTTGATCGTGCCTGTAAAAATGGCATGCATTTTCATGTAAATTTATATGTTTATATGAGAATATACATTATTATTATTATATTTTCGCGGAGACATCGATACACCAGTCATCGTGTCATCGGTCGCTGTTCAGAAAGTAGTCAGGCAAAACTGTCAGAAATAATATTGTGATTTATTATTGTAATATTTTTTCATAGACCTTAGTTAAAGCCTAATATTAAAGTTGGCTATATGTTGGTGTTACAATAAAGAAGTCTCGAGTAGCCAATCTGTGTTCTGGTCTTTGCGCCCGTTCGTACTAAGCGTTTCTGAGTGGCTTCAAGGAACAGCGTGAGCCCGAGCGTAGCAAGAGCTGGGCATTTACGGTTTATGAGACCTGGCTGACAACTTTGTGACTGCTTGGAGTCAGTCTATGTGGATATCTGACAGTTGTTGACAGTTTGGATAGTCACCGGCACCGGCAAAGTCTTCTTTCAACAAGCAATATCTCAAACGTTTTTGGAATTGGGTCAAGTTCAAAAATACCTGGGTCAAAGAGGGGACAGAGCACCTTGGATGCAAACAGGAAAGTAAGGCATGGTGACTTGTCAGATACTTGCACAGATGTGCCTAATGTTAGCCCTGACATGGTTGATGTTAATGTTTCGCCGTCTAGCGATAGCAGGATTATAAAACTACCTAAGTATGAACCCCGGCGTTTCGCGGAAATCCAGCTGACTATCCACAGTTTGTAAAGTAGTTTGAAATCATGTTGAGTAGTTAGTTATTAAATGATTAAATGCAGTCGATGTATTTGATGAGGTATTGCACTGGAGATGCTGCAAGAGCTACACAGTGCTGTAAGTTCATGAAGCCAAAAGAGGGCTACTACGAGGCTATGAGCATACTACGTCAAAGGTTTGGAAGACCTTCGATGATTGATGGGAACGTATTCGAGGCTGTTAAGGGTAATGGAAGTCAATTACAGGATGAATCTCAGGCCCTCTCTGAGATTTTGGATAATCTGATGACATAAAAGAATGCATTGGTTTCGATGAATTGCATGAGTGACCTCAACTCGAGTTTTATACTAGAAGTAATAGCAAGACGCCCACCTACTCGACTGCAAAGGAAGTGGGTGAAGATAAGCTCCCGTATGGAGGATGAAGGTATCGAGCCAAAGTTTGATGATATCCTGAAACTAGTAAAAGATAGCATCAGTCTATCTAGGAGCAAGTTGGCCAGTCTATTACATGTCACCCCTAGAATAGAGCAGTCTGAGGGTAAAACGCAATCATTGATGACGAATAGGCCTCAGAGAAATGGATATTGAGAAAGCTCTATAGTGTCTAGTAGTCCATATAGACTTAGTGAGTGTAATAGCATTCGTGGGACATCCCCAACAGGTAGGTTACAAGTTGTGAGCCAGACACAGTTGTGTTTTACACGTTTGCAAGAAGTGCATACAAAGGCGAACTGTGAATCAGTGAGCAAGTTTAGCGGTGAGCTATATGTGAAATCAAGGTGTGACTCCGAATTGTGTGACGATAATGGTGCGGTGAAAAAGCCTGTAGTTGCAACTGGTAAGCCATTGTTTAATAGAGTGTCACAGAGGGGAGTTACAGTCTCGGAGAACAGTTCTGACTCTACAAGTTTACAAGGTATTACTAGTCAGAGTGAAGATATAGAACGTTTAAGGATTTGTGAGGAGGAGCCAAAATTGTCTACTTCTGTTATTGAAGAGTTGGAAAATGATGAAATTGACGGTAAAGTGAATATTCGTGATAATGATCATGATAGTGCACATTTGTCTTTCGTTGATCATGATGAGCCGAAGGGAATGCCTACTACTACTGAGTTGAACGAAGATTCTGTACAACTTGAACGTGAAGTAGAATTAAGTGCAGATGCGGTGGTAGAAGCTATGGATACCCGTGAGACCGTCAGTGAAAATGATCAGCGTGTAGTCCACCTATCAACAGATGTTAGGCCTGAAGTGCAGCTAATCATAAAAGATAGCAGTGGTGGTAATCCTGCAATTAGACAGCCTTCTAAATGTCCAACAACAACAGCCACTGATGCACCGCTAAGTTCATCAACTGGCATCAATCAGTTGTTGGTGTTGTCATCCACAATGAAACAGACGCCCATCAACTCAAGTATCTTATGCAATGACTATGATAGTATAGGTGCATTTGAAAAGACGAAAGATATTGCTGAGTTTAGTGAGGATAAGCCAAGTGTAAACGAGAGAGTAAATGTTAAATTGACTTCCATGAATAAAGGCATTTTTTAGTTCCAAGTTACTATTCGAATGCTATTAACTTTGGTGTAAATTATTTTGTTTCTACACTTGGCTGGTCAGATACGTTGAATGTTTGCTAGTCATCTATATTCTACGATACAATGACATGAGCGTGTCACCGTTCAGATTTGAGGATATAGATGATAGAAGGAGGTCCGGAAATGAACTCTGAGACGATTTTCCAACCTAGCGCGTCAACCTGAGAAGGGTTGTAGGCGTACTGCTGTAAGTCCTACAATTCTTCATGGGTAGTACCTCGATACACAGTCCGTCGTACTTGCTGCGTTGCTTTGTACATATGTTCATGTTGTATATACTGAATTGGTATCATCTTTCATCTGTCTGTTGATAATTTTGTTTGTGTCTGGACGTCTTCCACTTCGATCATCAACCTGAGAAGGAATGTAGGCGTACTGCTGTAGGTCCCACAGTTCTTCAAGGGTAGTTCTTCCTGGTATAACCCATAACATTTGATGTACAGTTTGTACACACGTTAATGTTAAATAATTCAGTGTGTTCCAATTATTGTAATTGTTGGTTAATCTTCTTTGTGCAATCCTGCAACTACAGTTTCTGCCAAAATATCTCAGAGCTTAACATCAAAAATGAGAGTGAGTGGAGCATTTTGAACAGCACATATGTTATTGATCAGAAATGTCAAACACTCCTATTTGCAAGACAGTGATATTTCATTTCATGACAACTTGGGAATAAATTATTAGTGTGGATCCTTAATAAAAAATAAGGGCTAGAGAGGACTAAATTAGGAAAATGTGCTTTCACTCCTACCATCTACAATCCTGTTCAGCTTCTTGTCAAGATGCTACCCCGTGGGCACTACAGAAATTCATGAGACATCATACAGCTCAGCTTGTCCTTCAGATTCTCACTGGAATAGCACTTATGTTCTTCATGACAATTTTTTGTCTAGCTACTCTTCTACTCTATTATATCTTGAAAACCTACACCTTTAATAAACCTAAAATTTATTCTTTTATTTTTATTCTTCGCTCCATTATACTTTTGTTGTGCTGATGGAAGAAAAAACAACACCACTGATTGAGAAGAGGTATGTTAGTGTAGTAGAAGATTGAACAATCAATTCATGGTTGTTTGCTCAAACCCAACTCCTCCATATTATTCGCCGGAGTCATCAAGCTAGCAGTCATCGTCTCATCGTTCGCTGTTCAGTTATTATTATTATTGTATCCTTTAGTTCCTAGAGGAACATAGGGCTTCAGCTGTGCACCTCAATTGCCTTCTGTTTTCTGCCAACTTTTTCACCCCGCTCCAGGTCTGCCCACATGCTTTCATCTCCTCCTCGCATGACCTCCTCCAAGCCAACCTCACACTGACGACCAACTCGCCACCCGCTTCCCTTTCGTATTCCACTCGACCAATGGCTTGTCTAGTGATGGCACTTGATGGTTTCCTCAGAGTATGACCAATCCATCTCCATTTCTTCCTGCCTATTTGTTTCACAATCGGTTCCTGCTGTGTTGGTTCGCTTATTGCCAGAGATACCTTAACGGCGGTACGGTCGAAGTCGGTGACATTTTTGCACGTGTTTGCTCTGAAATTTATTTACTGCTTATTGTCATATAATTCTTGAAATTATGGTCCAAATCTCTAAAAAACGTGTTCGTAGAAACACAATTGTTTTAGATAGTGGCTTAAATTCGGTTATAACTGCATTACCGCCTGGTAATACAGTATCAACTACTAGCTCTCAAAATGGTTTGAGTGCAGATCTCACTCCTGTGATACAGGTGAAAGATGTTCTGTTAGAGAACTCTGAGTTCTGTAAACTAAACCTCCTTTTGAAAGATATGCAGAGGCAAGTAAGTGAAATTCAGAAAAAATTAGATCAGTTTGATAGTATGTCACTGCCAATCTCAAATACCACGGAGAGCCGTTCTGATATTGGCCAGGTTAAGTCTTTACTGGATGTAACTCAAAATAAGCTTTTGAATTTAGACCCAATAGCCTGTCTTTTAGAAAGGCATCCTAAAATATCTCCAGACAACCTAAATAAAGCTGAAAATCTGATTGACTGCTTGGCTACGGAGGTGATGAAGCGTATAACCTCTTCTCACCAAGCTATAGTTTACAACGTCCCAGATTCTCTGCCCCTGAAAACTGTAAGACACAAAATCCTGATTTGTTGCGGCATGGCTAGTGTTCCATGTGAATGCAAACGACTTCGTAAAAAGTCTAACCAGGCTAATTGCCCAATCATTTTTAAATTCAGTAATTCCCTTGATGCTAGTAAGTTTACTAAATGTCAGGATCACTTAAGACTGAATAGCAGTTATAAGTCTATAACCGTAGCTCAGGATAAAACACCGTGTCAGCGCAGAATAATGCGTAGTAATAACCTGGTCACCTCCTCTAGCTTTGATTTACCAAAAAAGGATCGTGCACAGCAACAGACACCTAGTGCTGAAACTAGCATTCAGCAAACTACACAACAACCACACCTGCCAATGGAACTAGGAACTGATTTAGATACCAGTACCCCTGTAAATAAAGCCTCATCGAAAGATGTTAAAATGACTAGAACTTCTGCAAGTTGTTCTAAGAAATTTCCCCCAAACGTAGTAACCTCACCACGATGAACAAATTTCGCAGGGTTGAGACTAATGATGGGGAAGAATACTTTGTATTCAATAAGCCTGCTGAGAGTAAGAATGCCAACAAACCATCACTTGTTACGAAAAACTCCTCTCGAAACATAAGTATATCTGGAGGTGTTCCGCATGCTCCACCTTATAGAAAGTCAGGCTCCAAGACTCCTAAAGTCTTGCAGCCAAAGCACCTTCCTTCACAATTCCCTTTAAGTTATAAAAACAACCCGAAGGTGTATACCGGTATGACGAATAGCAGTTGGATGGGTAGACCTTTTGATGCTATGCCTTTTAACCGTCAACCTAGGCCCAACCTGTACTACCCTTATATCCAGGAACACATGGTAAATTTTCCAGGTGTCCCGAATCACTGGTACGACCCATGGCACCTAGGACCACCTCATTGCACACCAACCCGATGTACAGACACCCAGTCCGACCTCCTTTTCATTCATAAATTCTTGCGGTGCTGACGCACAAATAGATTTAGGTTATGGTGACATTTTAAGCCAGTTTGTAGTATCCCGTGACTTATTCACGATATTGCTAATTAATGCACGTTCCTTAATCAATAAGATATCTGAACTAAGGACATTATTATTAGTCGCCAAGCCTACTGTAGCTCTGATTACTGAGTCATGGTGCTCATCCTCTGTACTTGATGTGCATATAGGTATCGATGATTACACTGTACACCGTGCAAACAGAGATTGCAAGCGTGGTGGAGGATGTCTCATATATATACATAGCTCATTTGTAGTCAGTAAGGTGGAAGATGAAACAATGAATAATGTACCTGACTCACTCTGGGTTGTCTTACATGGAGATAAGTACAAACTTCTCATAGGCTGTGTTTATCGAGCACCAAGCGCAACAAAAGAAACTGATGCGTTATTAGCTAAATCGTTTGCACACGCATCCTCGTTTAGTGCTAATTACAAAATAATTGCAGGGGACTTCAATCTTCCAGAAGTCAATTGGCTAACTAGTTCCGGCCCCCAACGCTTCGACGAATTACTTGCCACTATAGACTGTTATGGATGGCAACAACACGTCCAGACACCTACTCGTGGTGACAACATGTTGGACCTTGTTTTTTGTCATGACACAATCCCAGTATCCACCTATGTTGGTAATCGATTTTCCAGTAGTGACCATAGAATGGTACTCTGCTCTCTGCCTTTCTCACCACTAAATACAGGAAACAAACAAGACTCAGGAAGCACAATATGTCGTAGTTACAAATATACAGACTGGGGATTAGTCCAAGAACTTATTCGACTCTGTCAATGGGATGACTATTTTACCACTGACTCCCTGGAGGCCTTAGTAACCCTGTTTTACAGGAATGTTACCCTTTGTCTAGATACAGTTGCTCCAAAGAAAATAGTGAAATTAAGTAGACACCGAACTGAATATATTCCAAGGGCACACCGTAATAAGTTAAGGAAGCTGAAGAAACAGTACTATTCCACTAAGGATATATCACTATTGCTCTCAATCCACGAGTCTCTTGAATCTATCAAGCGCCTACGCTCTCAAAAGGACCTCGACGAAGAGTTAACGGCACTTGAAAGTACCTCCAAAGTTTATAACTTAACGGCACTTCTTAAAAAACGAATGCAGTCGGCGAGGGAAATCCCATACTTACTTCACGACAAAGTAATCTACAATGAACCTGCCACTATCTGTGAACTCTTCAGTGATTGGTTTGCAAACTTTAGTTTAGAAACACATATGCCTGGTGAAACCGCCCCCCTTACTATCTCTTCCCTTGAAAGCATTGTGTTCACTAATCAGTTAATAGTACAAGCAATTAAAAGCCTTAAACCTTCCACTAGTACGGGACCGGATGGCCTCGCTTCGATAATTTTCAAAAACAGTGGGTGTGATATACCCCTGTTACTTCTTAAATTCTTCTCAATATCTATGGACACTGGCACTTACCCTAGTGAGTGGAAAACTAGCTTCATAATTCCACATTACAAATCTGGTGATAGGGCAAACGTCCGCAATTACAGACCCATAAATATAACCCCAGTTATCTCACGAATCATGGAGAAAGTTGTAAAAGATCAATTGCCAGACTGTGCGTCGGTGGCACGGTGATTAGGACTCTCGCCGACCATGCACATGGTCCGGGGTTCGAGCCCACGCCGACGCATACCTGATATCTATGGTTGGCCTCCGAATTTCGGGCTACCGATATCCACGCTGAAAATTCTACACTTGTACCAAAATTACAGTGTGGAATCAAGCTGTAATCAAAAATAAAAAATACTTAGGGAAGATCTTGTTACAAGGTCTCATCATGGATTTCTCAAAAATAAATCCTGCGTTACTTGCCACTTCGACTTTTTCAACTGCATCACCTGTTATAAAACTACGATAAGACTACTGAAAAAATGGAATAAGTATATCACTGATCTCAACATAATACATCAATAAACTTTAAGCCAAGGGTGCTGTTCACAACAAAGTTATGTAAGAGAATTGACTTCAAGCTTTTTTTCCCAGATATCCGTATTACATTCATCTGATGTCTGGGTTTTTTTAATGCGAAGACAATATTTCTATATCTCTTTATGTGCTACACAAACAGACTTTATAGCAGACTGTTCCGACTGACTCTCATGTCAGAGGGAACAACCAAACTGTAAATTCACCATACATCAAATTATGTGTAATTTATATAATAACTTATCCATGCCTGTACAATTGGTATGTTCCTGCATAAACAGGAAGAAATATATTATTATAGTCGCAAAGCACGTAAGCTAGTCGTTGTTCTCTACTTCGATATATCTAGGGCAGTTGACATGGTATCTCACAGTATTCTCTTTGAGAAGTTGTACTCATGTGGAATTCGCAACCCATTACTGAACTGGTTAAAATCATTTCTTAGCAACAGGGTGCAAATAACCAAAGTTGGATCTGTATCGTCTCATCCTAGGCAGATCTCAAGTGGGGTTGTGCAAGGTAGTGTCCTATGGCTATTTTTATATACAGTCTACATTAACAGCATTTGCAAGTGCTTCACCTCAGGTAAACCATTCCTATATACTGACGACCTCAAAGTCGTCTACTCCTGCTACACTCATGAATTAAGCGATATGGTTACCAAAATACATCTTGAACTAAGTAGCCTTGCAACGTGGTGTGCTGAATCCTGTCTAAACTTTAACGTCGACAAATGCGGCTGGATTTGTATCGGCAACAGTAAGCTTGATCTAACTCTTGAAATAAATGGGCGAAAACTAGCTAAGCTCAACTCAGTCGTAGATCTCGGTATTAGATACTCTAGTAACCTAACGTTCGCTGAACAGACTGATTATGCCAGACGTAAGGCACGAAGGCTGATAGGATGCATAACACGCAATTTCTTTTGTTGTGAAGCTAGGGTTTTATTATACAAAGTATGTGTCCGACCTATCTTAGAATACTGCCCGTTTATTCTTAGCGGACTCAGACAAAATGACAAGCTTAAATTAGAGGGAGTGCAACGGCAGTTTACCCCAAGAACTCTTGGTTTAGAAAGTGGTCTGGAATACCATGAGCGATGCGAAAGACTAAGATTAGAACCCCTTTGGAAAAGACGCCTTAAGCTAAACCTAATCTTTTACTATAAGCTAACTAATCTTCTCTTGCATTCCTCTGAGCCAATAACTAAACCCACCACTGTCACCAGTTACAATCTTAGAAATCATCACAGCCTAGCTGCTATGGAGCACTGCCAGACTTACATGCGGTACAACTTCTTCTTAAATAAGTTTTCAGTCATTTGGAATAGACTACCAGCCAATGTGCGCGATGCAAACACACTTCCAGTGTTCATCTTCTCAGTCACCAGACTGCTCAAAGATGACAATGCACTTCTACGCCTGACTCTTACACCCCCTTTTTCACCCTACATAGATATTTTAGGTTCATTAAACGTGTATTTACAACAAAATACAATTATAAATTTTAATATTATTGGAACTAGATGACACATTTCTACACAGGACAGTAATATTAGTTCACACATAATATGAAAGTTAGTAAAGCGGGACTAGTTAGTTAGTGCACAAAAATAACCATAGTTACTAAATAGAAAATATATGTATATATTTATTAATCACTCCTTTAGGACTCCTCTTGCTTTCTTTTGCGTTGCTGTTGTTTGTCTTCTTTTTTGTCTCAGCGTTTTAGCCTCCATTTGACTTTTTGAATGAGAATGAAGAATGTGGATGTTTGACCATTTACAATGACAAATGATCTACAAACATTATTGGTTCCGCATCTTTCAGTTGCCCAGTTAATAACGAATTAACTTTCCCCACGACGCAACCCGGATTACATTTGTGGAATATACTCTTATACCAATGGAAAAGTATTAATTTGTAATACAACGTCACGATTCTTTCTTTTTTTGGAAACTCCCATGTATAAGAAAACATATACTATCATTATTCTACAGTGAGTGCACTCTTGATGTTGCGATGAAAATGCTGGCAAAACTATACAAGTGTATTACTTGTTTTAATTATTACTCAATTTGGACGTAAATCAAGAATAAGATTCGGTTTTGTACACACCTAGGTTATATTGTGGGATTACTTTAAGCCTTATTTTTTCCTAAGTATTTTTAATCCATCCAAAACATGCTTGGGTTTTTTTGTTAATGCAAAGTCAATATTCATATATTTCATGATGTGCTCCATTGAATGACTGGTTATCATATTGTTCCCACAATCCATAGACAAAAACGTCAGCAACCATGTAATTTAACCATAAACCAAATCTATGAAATTTAAATAATGCTTATCCATTCCTGTACATTTGGTGTGTCCTACACAAGTAGGAAAAAATGTGTATTTTATTAAAACATTATTATTAATTATGATTGCAAATCGTATATGTAATTTATCATATTGATGATGCCTGTAAACTGGCGTCCCTCATGTACAAAATGAGAATATATTATTATTATTATATTCTGTTGTTAGTGTTATTTTTGCAGTTCTCAAAGTTCTTCCAGC